>PVKS010012116.1:0-54799 GCA_004027875.1 Aplodontia rufa | reverse complement strand
GGGTATAGGAAGAAGTCCTGGGAAACTGGAGAATGGGAATATGGGGGAATCATCTCAGAAGGAGATCACTGTCCTTCACAAGACATCCATTTAACTCAGGAGTTCTTCTGGGGGAAACAGCAACAGGGGAAACCCAAGCTGGGCATCCATGATATGGCATTAGCTCTGGATAACTAAGTATATATACAATGGTTCTTGAATGTGTGATAATGTTTCCCCCTCAATTATATCTCTATATCCATCTAATAAAAATATTCATAATTTAATTGAAACATAATTGTGCAACTTATCCCATTTGAGGTATACAAGGAATCAACCCTGCTCTAAAATAAACCCAAGGTCAATTATTTTAATGCAACTGTTAAATGTTTAAGTGTATTGGTCTACTTTACAAGATGTATGGTGATTATTTATAAGATTGATGAAAAAATGTATGCCATATTCTGTGGCATAAATTTGAAACTTTCTAGTCTATCAACATACACTCTCATTCTGTGAGTCAAATATATCTGAATAAGAGGAAATACTCAGAAACTCTCTCACAAAACAGCCCCTGTATTTACCTTGATCCATGCCTGCCTGACAGGATAGCAGACATTTCTTTCTTAATCTTCCTATTTTGCACTGATTCTCAAAATATTCTGCAGGATGTCTTAGGTCTTTGATAATATTATAAAAATATCCTTATACCATTTTTCTAATGGTATGTATAAAAGAGTGCAAAATCAAAAAGAAATCTTACACAGCTAAATTATGAAATCTGCTCTTGACTGACCAATATGCACATTGGTAATTAACCAGAGAAGAAATGCACAGAGATTGTGTGTGTGTGTGTGTGTGTGTGTGTGTGTGTAGATAGAGAGAGAGAACACTTGAGAGATAGCAAGCATTATTTTCAGTAATATGTTTGCCATCATTTCACATTTTTTAATATTCTTAATTGTTGTTTTCTGCTTCCTCTTACTCTGCTATGAAGAGAGGACCATTTCCCTTCCCAGTGTATGCAATTTCATGTATTAATATACAAATTGATATCCTTGACACCTGAGCAGGACTTTTGATATTCTCTAGTTATTTAATCTGCTATATTCAGACATGTGGCATGTAAGTACGGAATACCACAAATTATTTTGAAGCTCACTGTACAAAACAGGGATTCTGTCACTATGCCAGAACAAGAATGATGAGAAGGAAATAGGGAAAAGGTATTCGCGAGCCATCGACAAGGAGTGAAGCCTATCAACTTTAGAAATGTCAAGTTGGAGAGAAGACAAGGAAAATGTAACTATGAGATGACTAAAGTAGTCTGTCTTTTAAGAAAAGCACAGAAACTTTCTGGAAGAATCTGTATATCATGTGGACAAATCCTGACTGACGGGCAGATACTATCTGTTTTTGACATGCTTTTTCTCTGGTTTTGTATACATAAATTAAGCTACAGTTTGCAAACATAAATATAAATAATACTAGGCTTAAAACAGGTTTATGCCTCTGTGTTCACTTACTTTCTTTTATCTGTTTAGTTTGGTTTATCCTTTCTGTACATTTAAAGATATTATTTCTCCTACTCAATATTACCAATCATGCATTGTTTATTTTTTTTTAAATATTTAAAAAAATTTTTAGAACAGCTGATTGTGGTTCTTCATGTATTTCTTTAACTTACTCTGCCCTGATTTCCTGGATTATTGAAATTAACCTGCTCCATTTCTTTCCAATGTAAATTTATTTATTTATTTTTTTACCATCATTGTACCTGTCTAGAAGGGAGATGCTTGCCTTTTAAATAGACTTGGGGATGTGTGTAGCTATTTGTATTTTCCTGTGATTTAGGCAATATTGCCATATTTCAAGGTTTTCTTGTACCAAGATTATAAATCCAGAATGGTACTAAAGCATGAAAATCAATTCTAATATATCTTGTGAGCAATGTTAGCTAAAAGTAGGATCAGGAGAGTGAAATATGGTAGAATATATTTTATATATGACTCAATCTATAAAAAGATTCCATCAAAAATGTGAATTTTTTTATGGATGTTAACTCCATTAAATACCAGTATAAATCTAGAATTAAATTCAATTATACATAATATGCTTAAAAATTGACAATAATTTTAATGACAATTAAGGGTACAATTTTGAACACTAATGTGAAAAATGTATCGATTCATGAATCTAAATGATCATGTTAAATGACATTATTAATTAGATTGTTTCTAATAACATTATGTTAATGATATAATATTGAAATTTAGAATTAAATATTATGAAGATTATTAGAATTATTTAAAAGATAGGAATATTTAGATACAAGGAAGAAAATACACACATGCAAAATATTCACTATGTTTTTGCAAAGTACATCAGGAGAATTTTAGATTTTGAGGACACCCAAGAGAGTCCGAGTTTTACTTACTAATTTATAGATATAAATCCTAGATATGGAAAAGCTAAGGACTAGAAGAATGAAGTGGAAGATGCTTCATCTGTAGAATTTTACCACCATGTTTGGTAACCAGATTTCCTAATTAGGACTAAAATAGACATGACACCTTTTTTGGACAAGAAGTCAGATTAAGTTCTATCATATCACTCCTTCAGACTCAGAAACAAGTTCACACATTTCTGTGATCTTTTCTACATTTGCCTTTCAGATATTAGAAGGAAGGATTTGTGAAAAAATCAAAGAAAATGCATTTACTCTAAGTTACTCCATCTTATAATTGCAAAACTAATCTTGCCCTTTAATCTTAAAGTATATTGCATGTAAGCAGTTCTCTTAATGGAATTTCATTAGGTGCAATCCCTCAAAAATAATGTATTAAAATGAAATAATTACTTTGATTTATAAAAATATTTTGCATTAAAGAATGTCACTTTGCCTTTTTTTTCACAAGTAGAAAGATGATTTCAATTCTGATGTTAAAAGAGTTTTAATCTTCTACTTTGTGTACCTGATAACTGAATTTTCTGATTAGAAAATTTTCACAAATGCTGTCACTACCTTGACCTTTAAGTATATATTTTGGGGAGTGGAGTTACTAGGGATTGAACCCTAGGTGCTTAACCATTGAGACACATTTCCAGCAATATATATTTTAGACAGCATCTTGCTAAGTTGCTTTGAACTTGTGATCCTCCTGCCTCAGCCTCCAGAGACTTTGTAATTATATATATATATATATATATACACACACATACATACATATATATATATATATATATATATATATTATTTGTATAAAATCCATGAAAATTTTGGGGTAGTTCATGAAACTTTTAGGGCAATCAAATGGCCTAAAATGCTTGTCATATTGGTTGATGAAGTCATATGTTGACTTAAACTCCTGCAATCATTTTTGCTAAAGAAATAAAAATGATTTAAATATTCATTTTTGGAAAAGTCATTGAATAGGTTCAATATTATATAGAAAATTGTAAAATAGTGAAGAGTATTTCACAGCTCATAGAAAAGATGATAAATTAATTTAAATTCAACCAGAGCTTCAGCTTTACTAAAATCAACTATTTTGTAAGTCATATGTGAATTTTTCTCCTATCCCTCCCAATATATGGTTTCTAAACTGTTTTCAGATTTTTTTCTACATATTAATTATCTATTGAATTCTTTCTTTCTGAACAGCAGTTGTTAAAATGTGGTCATATTCACCAAAATAAAATATCCATCAATCTGTCCTCTATGACTATTTTTGCAAGCATTGAAAAAATTTTAAACAGTATATTTTATGAATATAGTACATTCACCTAACCATACTTTTGTCTTGGAACTAAGACAGGAGTCAATTTTATGACTGTCCCTTAATAAGAAATCACTTAAACAATTTTGGCTGGGTTGATTACCAGCTCATCTATTCTTTTTTTTTTTTAATGTTGGTAGAAATTTATCAACTATGGTTGCTCTAAAAAATTAATTTATCAACTATGGTTGTTCTCAAAAATCAAGAGATGTAAATTAAACAGTTCTAAATGCAGATAATCATTTTTATTTAACATATGCATTGCAGAATTATCTGTTCTACAAAAATGAAATAGTGGAAACTAATACAATATCCAGCAATAAAAGATGATTAAGTAAATTTTGTTAAGATTTCAGTATGGAATCATTATGGTAAATAAAATATTTTAATAGATTTTTAGTGATTAGAATTGCACTCAAAGACTAAAATCACCAAAATAATTTGAAGAAGTCAATGTCATCTATTTTCCTAGATATCAATTATACCAATATCATTATCATCATTTATGGTTGAGAAAGCATAAAAAAGTATTGAGAAGGAAAATACTAAAGCATTAACAAAATTTTGAGTACAGAAGTGTAAAGTGCATTCTATGAGAATTTTTCACACTCTGTATAATGAAATAACAGTGATTTTTCTTTCCTTCGGTATATTTTTCTCTAATGGCAATGCACTATTTTTCAGTTTCATTTAATTTTTAATTGACAAATGGTCATGAATATTTTTTCACATGGCTTTTGTTGCTCTGACGCTTAGTTGTGTACGTGGGTGCTGGGGTTTGAACCTGTGTACTTGTGCATGTTGGGCAAGCATCATAACCACCAAGCCACCACTCCAGCCCCAGGTCATGAATATTTTTGAGGTATGCAGAGATATTTTCAAACATATATACATTGTGGAAAGATCAAATTAGTATTTTTATAATAAAAATAATTAAAAGCCAATGTATAATTAACAAAATACTGGCTTAAACAAATATAGTAATTATTAAGAATAGAAGATTTCTATGAGCTTTTGCTGATGTGATTTCATAGAAGCAAAGGACCATGGAGAGGTAAATATAAAGATTCTGATAAATATAGGTATGAACCTCTTTTAATTTTTAGGGATGCCTATAGCCAATTAAAATACTACTTACTGAAGTAAAAGCATGTAGAATTTATAGATTATAAATAAGCATTTGGAAGTATACTCTACCTCACATGTCATGAGGGAAATGCAAAATAAAATAATTCTTAGAATGCTCAAAATCTACACCTCTGACAGTACCAAAGGCTAATGAAGATATGCGTCCACAAAAGCCCTCATTTATCACTGATGAGATTAATAATGGGAATGTAAACTTGGAAAGCAGTTTGTCAGTTTGTTCCAAAACTAACTGTACTCTTATCATGTGATTTGATATGTAGAATTATTATTATTTACTCAAAGGAATTTAAAATTTTGTTCACACAAAAAACTTCACAAAATATTTATAAAAGGTTTATTGTCAAAAATTGGAGTAAACAGAAATGTTCTTCAGTAGATTAATGAACAGACTGTGATAATTCAGGAAGTAGACTATTATTGAGTGCTGAAAATGACTGATCAAGACATGAAATAATACAAAGGGAATTTGAGTACATATTCTTAAAAAAGTCAATCTGAAAAGTCCATATACTATATAACTCCAACTCTATGGCATTCTAGAAAAGGCAAAATTAGGAAGACAGTAAAAATTAAAATATCAGCGGTTGCTAGGTACTAGCAGGGAAGGAGGGATGAATCATCAGAAAAGAGAGGATTTTCAACATAATGAAACACTTTGTGGATGCATTCAATATACATTTGTCCAACAGCATATAATGGACAATTCAGAGTGAGCTCTAATGTAAACTATGCAGTTTGGGTAATGATATTTCGACGTAGGTTCATGATATACTGCTCTGAGGAAAGAGGCTAATGGCAGAGAAGGCCAGTGGTGTGGTTCAGTGGTAGAGTGCTTTCTAGCGTGCACAAAGCCCTGGTTTTAATTTCCATTACCATAAATCATCAGCATCTTTATTGTCATCTCTGGAGAAAAAGTACCTATATCATTGAAGTGGATACATGGGAAACTTCAGTATTCCCCACTCAGTTTTGATGTGCACTTTAAAACTTATTTAAAAGTCATAAAATAAATATTTCTAGAATATTTACCATTGTGTTCAAATTCCTTCAAATTGAATTTACTTCACTAAGAGAATAAATTTGATT
This sequence comes from Aplodontia rufa, assembly GCA_004027875.1. Lineage (NCBI taxonomy): Eukaryota > Metazoa > Chordata > Mammalia > Rodentia > Aplodontiidae > Aplodontia > Aplodontia rufa. The sequence continues at coordinate 48,806 of PVKS010012116.1, read as the reverse complement.
TAAATATTTGCCTTTTCAAGTAAACACCTAAAATATTGCTATAACATACTTTGTTTTTCTTTTTTTCTTTTGTTTTTTGGTTCCAGAGATTGAACCCAGGGGCACTTAAGCACTGAGCCACATCCCCAGCCATTTTTATGTTTTATTTTGAAACAGGGTCTCGTGAACTTGCTTAGGTCCTCACTAAGTTGCTGAGGCTGGCTGTGAACTCACGAACATTCTGTCTCAGCTTCCAGAGTCTCTTGGATTATAGCTGTGCACCACTGTACCATGCTGTAATTATACTTTACTTCTTCTTTTTTCTTTTTTTTTTAAGAGAGAGAGATAGAGAGAACAGGTGAATCAATTGTATTTATTTTTCCATCTGGCCTTTGCTTTGCTTACACTCAGCTGTGTGTGTGGTTCTAGGGTATGAACCCGAGTCCTCGAGCATGCCAGGCAAGTATTTCAACTCCTGAGCCACTGCTCCAGTCCTGTAATATACTTTTTAAAATAAACTTTAGTTGCACAGTGATTCATTGCTTCAATAAAAGTGCAGTCACCTAATACTGGTCACGACTGCCAAGATATAATCCTTGAACAGTGGTTTAGAAGGATGCTGACAGAATATACACACGGAAACATTTCGAAAGTAAAAAGAAGACTGCTCTACATACATCGTTGTTGTCATTTCGACTTTTTCAAACTAGTCTATTAATTCTATAGTAATTTCCACTTCATCTGGCTTTATAATCTGGACTCTAAACTAGTAAAATAAAAGAATGATGGTTACTTATATCTGATCCAATTTAATTATGAAACAACCAAGGTTCATCTTTTTTTCTAATTCAATCACACATTATCTTCTCATTAATGAAATGAAAGGGTGCTGCCTCATTCCTCTTCAATTCTCTACTGAAATGAAAGACCCTATTTGTTCACACACGCACACACACGCACACACAAATCAATTAGTTAGATGGCTTAAAATATAAGAGACCCGGGCTGGAGCGGTGGCTAAGTGGTTTCGGTGCTTGCCTGACAAGCCCGAAGACCCAGGTTCAAACCCCGGCACCAGGTACACAACTGAGTGTTGGAGCAACTCAAGGCCATGTGAAAAACTAAATAAAGTTGTTTCTCTCTTTCTCTGTCTCACTGTCCCTCTCTATCTCTCTTAAAAAAAATTATATATATATATATATATATTTGGGGTATATATATATATACCCCAAATACTACCTCCAGAAGTTATCAAGCATAGATTATATGCCAAACACAGTGCAAAGTAATTTACACAGTCACCTTTCTCTGAGGGAAAGAGGTGTATACTTTTATAACAGATGGAATCTTGAGACTCGGGTCAAAATTTCACCAAGACCAGTGCTGCAAAGCTGAGGAGCTCTTCTTGAAATCTCAGTTTGCCTAACTGAAAGCCTGAGTTTTTCAGCTCTTTGTTATGGCAAAACCATGAAGGGAAACTAAATATCAGGGGAGAAGGAACTATGGACTAAAACACTGAATCAATGGTATGAAAAGTAACTATGCTGAGTTAACATATTATTTAAACAGCTATTTGAGGACAGGATCTAAAAAGAATTATGAAATCTAGACATGTAAATAATTTCCAAATGTAAGTTATTGTCTAGTTAGCAACAGTCATTACATACCAGTTAATCTTACATCCACTATTCAACATCTCCACCTCTCAGTGGGTAGAAAATGCTAAAGGACAAGGACATAGACTCAGCAAAACACATGCCACTTAGCTTTTAAATGGGTCACATTAACATGAACAAGTAACATAGGTACTAAAGGATCCTGGCTCAGCAGGTTTATTTTTGTTTTTAGATAATACTAAATTAAATAGAATAGCTCAGATCTCAGAGGATAATATTACAATTAGACTTCAAAGTGACTTTTACCTTTCAATCTTATCAGGAATATATAGAATGAAATTTCATTTTAAAACAAGCAGACAAAGCAGAGATATTGAACAAAAATAGGAGGAATGATAAAGAGTTTGGGCAGTGAATAATCCTCATGGAAAGGTAGATTTTAAAGTGCAGGGAATAATATAAGTCAAGTAATAATTTGCTTTTTCATAACTGCATTCCCAATGTGTATAGCTATTTCTAAAACATAATAGGATCTTAATGAATATTTGTTGAGAGAATGAGTGAAAAAAACGAAGGGACCATTACACTGAATTTTTGAGAAGGAATCTTAATGTAGAAATTATTTTCAAAGTAATTAATTTTTAGTCCCATACATTTAGTTTGTAGCTGTCAAACTTAAAAATAAAATGTAAAAATATTAAGCCATACTGAGAGAAAGCTAACAAATTCAAAATAAAGAAATTGATATTTAACTAAAATTAAGTTATTATTTTTGCTGTTAAAAAATAACACTATTGGCCTGGAGAGGTGGTTCAGTGGTTACAGAGCTTGCCTGGCATGTGTGAGGACATGGGTTCAAAGTCTAGCACCACCTACACAATGAAGTGTGGAACAATGAAAGCCACATGAAGAATTAAATAAAACAAATTGTGTTGATTGTATCTTTCTCTCTTTTTCACTGTCCCTCTGTCTTTATAGAAAAGAATAAAACAGGATTAGTGAAAATCTTTTAAGAATAGAAAGTTATTGAAAAAATAATCAGTATTGGAAGATACATCAGTCTACAGAAAAGAATAGAAGCCACGCTGCCTCATTTGAAGAAAATATTGGAAACCTTCATAACTAGGATCTGAATAAAATTTAGCAAAGAATCAATTTGGTAAAATTAATAAATAAGTTTATATGTACTGTCACTTATCATGAGGCTTTTGCTGATTGCCTACAGATCAGGAACTGTCCTAGGTACTGGAAATACGGAGCTGGCTAAGAAATGGCTAACCAGGCCCCAGGGATCCAAAAAATAACTGACCCCATCCAGAGAATGAATTAGATACCCTTCAAGTTGTAATCTCAGAGTGCCATGATGTATGTATGCTGATATGATTCCAAGCATCATTTCCTGTAGTTGTTCTGTTTTGATTTATCAAAACAATGCAATTCACAGAGAAATAGTTAAACTGAAGCTCTAAAACACTGTTCAATGAAAAAGCTGATTGTTAGTCTAGTCATATTTCTATATAACCTATAATTGGAAAAAACAATTCCATTCTCTGGGTCTATGGGGCAATATGCAAATCAGAATTCATCTTCACAATGGAGTTTTGTGATTTCTCTCAGCATAACCTATCTTTATTTGCTAGCTTCTTATATGACAGAGGTTCAATAACCCCTACTTTAGCAGTGCTCTGGCAAAGGAGCAAGAGATTGCTTTCCAGGCTGGTAGTCACAAGTAGCAATTTCAGGAATCCTCTAATGAGGCAATCCATAATTGTTTTCCTAACTGAGTTTGTTCACCAACCCCTGAGCAGGGGGTACTGATTCTGGCAGCTAATTTCTATTTGAAGTAGGAGAATACACACACACACACACACCGTCACTTCTTGTGTTCACACAGAAAGGTAATGAATACACACACGAAATGAACAATATAGATGGTCATCTTGCAAAAGAAAAAAAGCATGAAGATTACTTAATATAATTTCTTAGCCTTGGCTGAATTTGGATTTCAAAAAATGTTTTTTTCATCTTAATATAATATTCCATATATAATATTTAAATTTTTAATTAGTTTTAAAATTCTCCTTTTTAACAAAAAAGGCCCCCAAAATGTATGATTTTATTTTAAATCACAGTCTTAATTTGCATATGATAAATATATGTAGGTATGTATAGGTATATATGTGTATATATACACAAATATCTTAATACTACTAACTTAATAGCATGAAATGCATATCACCTTAAATGTTTCATGGTTACCATAGTTGCTTAGAATTTTTTTTTTTGTTAAATTTTCTCTCTCAAATGAATAGCAGATAAAAACATTGAAATATAATGAATTTTCTTCCTGAGGTAATATCAAAAGTTGATAAATAGTATGATATGACTTTGGCCCTGAAATAAAGATGAGTTAAGATGAGTTCAGAGATCTTAGGACTCAATTTGTGTTAAAATATTTATTTGAAAGCTTATCATTTACTATGAGGAATGATTTTTAAAACTTGTATTACTTTTATATTTTAAATATAAAATACAATTACTGTCTTTCCAAAAGCACAAGAACCAGTATTTGTAGGACTGGGGTATAGAATCTGCATTGTTAGTACACATTTCCGGAGATGTATCACGTTCACCAATGTTTTGGTACTTCCACTTTAGTTCTCACTTATTCCTCCAATGCACAAAACAAATCTGTGATTGCAAATAGTGCTAGCATAGCCTTTTAGGATTGAAAATGATCACAAAATTCAACAATCCAAACTCTTCACACAATGTGTGGGTGAGAGAATTCATTCCAAATTTCAATTTACATACATTAAATTAGTAACTTCTGCCAAAATTCTCAGTTCTTCAGCAAAATTCAACTCCTTCAGTTACTAATTTTCAAGTTACCTGCCCTTCCTCTGTCATTGTTCTTTATGCTCTAATTGCTCTATAATTCCTTTTACCTACCACAGCTCATGAATATATTGGCATCTTGCTTCCATGGCCAAGTGCTGGCTAGGATATGGAGAAAAGGAAATTCTGGAACAGTGTTAGTTGGTATGCAAATCAGTGTAGTCATTGTAGAAACCAGTATGGAGGTTCCTCAAAAAATTGAAAATGGAGCTATTATATGATCTAGCAATCCCATTACTGGGTATGTATCTTAAGGAAATGAAACCAGTATGTTGAGGAGACATAGATACTCCTATGTTCATTGCCATATTATTTATAATAGCTATGAAACAAATTAAAACAACTTAAGTGTTCATCAACGGATGAATGGATAAAGAAAATATGGTTCACATACAATGGAATATTATTCAGCCACAGAAAAGGATGAAAACCTATAATTTAGGACAACATGAATGGAATTGGAGATCATTATGCTAAGTAAAATAAACCAGGAACTGAAAGGCGAGTATCAAACGATCTCATTTATACATGGAATCCAAAAAACTAATCTCATAGCAATGGAGAGCAGAATATTGGCTACCAGAGGCTAAGAAGTATATAGGAGAGGGAGGGATCTGGAAAAGTTAATCAATTATAGTTAGATAGGATCAAGAACTTTTGTTGTGCTGTTGCACAGCAGGGTGACTATAAGTAACATATTGATGTATGTTTTTTGGTACCAGGAATTGAATTCAGGGGCACTGAAACACTGAGCCATATTCCCAGCCTTTTATTTATTTTTTTTTTAAATTTGAGGCAGGGTCTCTGTGAATTACTCAGGGCCTGGCTTGATTGCTAAGGCTGGAATTGAACTTGAGATCTCCTACATCAGACTCCCTAGTCACTCGGATAACAGGCATGCACCGCCGTATGTTTTAAAGAGCTAAAAAGAAAAAGGAATTTGAATGCTTTCATCATAAATAAATGAAATGTTTCAGATAGGTATTTAACATTACATAAAGCTTACATGTACAATGCATCATGTGCTACTCCAATAACAGTTATATCTTTCTGATTTTATGTATTAGTTAAAATTTTTTACCAAAAAAAATGTCAGAAGCCAGTATGAATCACATAATTCCAATGGTATCTTCAACACCATTACCAGTTATTAGGCCTATTTATTGCCTCTAGGTCTCTCACTCTTCATTATCAATATCCAAGTTCTTCAAATTCATAATTTCTAATTCCCATGACTCTCTATTTTCTCCTAATTTAAGGAAAATCAGTTTCCATCATTGCTTTATTCAAATGTAAGAGATCACACCATCTAATATGTCAATAAGCAGACTCTACCATCTTTCCTCCTGGCCTGCTCTATAAGCCTTACCCCTTCGTTTAGGCTTTGGAATGAGGGGAAAGCATGGCTGAAGGAAGGAGTACAAATGAACATAAGTCCCTGGTGTTCAAATTCAGTTGGACATAACTCAAAAGTACTATTATTTTTCCCACTCGTTAGTCACTCAAATGTTGTGTGACAAAATTTTCACCTTTGCACATCCTGATTCCATGCAAATAACTAAACTTCATGTCCATACAGATGAATTATCATCATCAAAAGCCATCTTTCTATCCATTCCATTTATTTAGGCTCCATATTTCCTTAGGTTTCTTTTCATATCAACCAGCCTGTACAAAATTTGCAGTATCATTGTGTCTTTAACATATCTTCACACCAATTCCTCCCAGCATGTACATAAGCAGCTACAGTAGTTGAGCTCCAAACTCTAAAAATATGTCCCTGAAAACTGGTGTTATTATCCTAGAGTAGGAAACTGAGTCTCAGTTTTCTCAACATATTCAATGAATTAGTAAGAGCAAATATTAATTTAGCTATATTCATTAGGCACAGTTAAAGATAACTTTAAAGCATTAATGTAAATATTCTTGATAACTACATTAAGTAAATAATTGCACAATCCCTATTTTATAGTTGAGGGAATCTCTCAGTACTAGCTTGGACCTTCTCTTTCATTTATAGACCAAACACTGAAAATCAACTTTTAAAGATTTTTCTTATTTTAACATATTCTTACCAGCTGGAATTTTTGCACTATGTCCCTTTTGCAACACCAAATCTTGCTTCCAAATCGAATGTTTCTCTTTTCTATTTCAGTCTTTCTGTCCCTACATGACCACCTTTCTCTCTTTCGCTTATTCTTCTCTTTACAATTATTGGTTAGATTACGTTAATAGTTAATATTTCTGCTTCCAATATTTCCTCTTTGATGTCCACCCTTTCATTTTCTTAAGAATGCCCCCTTTGGGGGCTGTAGATGTGGCTCGGCGATTACAGCGCTTGCCTGGCATGCACAAGTACACAGGTTCAAAATCCAGCACCCAGGTTCATAACAACCAAGTTTCAGCGCAATGAAAGCCATGTGAAATACTCAATAAAAATTGATTCTCTCTGTCTCTCCCTCTCACTGTCCTTCTCACTTTAAAAAAAGAAAAAAAAGTCCCCTTTAAATCAGAAATAATCATAATCATTTTTTCTTGTTTTATCTACTAGAAGATTCTACAAGCCTTAAGATAAAATCCCCTAGGCAGAACATAAAAGCACCAGTGCCCCAGCCTTCCTGAACCACTTGCAGCATTCTAGACTTTCCACCTTCAATGCCATGCATGTGTACATGCTTATTCTCACATTTGAATGTTTTCTGTTCTACATATCCATACACACAAGGACACAAGCATGCATTCATATCTATATAACCACTATTTCATTTGCATTTCAAAACACATCGTATGTTCATTCTGATTTTCCCTATTTAACCTCCTTTTATACAAAGCAAACTATCTGTACTTTATTCATTTTGATCATCATTCTAAATCAAAGTTCACCAAATACAAAGAGCCAGATCATAAGTATTTTAGACTTTGTGAGACTAGACATAAAACTGAGTTACTCTTTTCTCACAAATGCTAATACTGTTTTTATGTATTACATTTTTAAAAAAGAAAAGACATTCTTAGCTTTCAAGAATGAAAAAAAAACAGACACATTGGGCCAGATTTGACAAATGAAACATAATCTTCCAATATTTGTCATATGATGCAGTTTAAAAAAAAATGTATCCAGGCCGAAGTAGTGGTTCAGTGGTTAGAATGCTTGCCTGACATGCATGAGGACCAGAGTTCGAACCCCAGCACCACATACACAGCTGAGTGTCAGAGAAACAAAAAGCAGATGAAAAAAAATAAAAATTAATTATTTCTCTCACTCTTTCCCTCTCTCTTAAAAAAGGTGCACCCAGGGCTGGAGTAGTGGCTCAGCGGTTACAGCACTTGCTTGGCATGCATGGGGAAATGAGTTCAAATCCCAGTTTCACACACACAACTAAGTGTTGGAGCAATGAAAGCCACATAAAAAACTAAATAAAATTGATTCTCTCTGTCTCTCTTTCTTGATATTCCTCTCTCTTAAAAAAAAATGGAGTCTCCATCTCTCCTAATTTACTATGGGATGTAGAGTTTGTATCTTTTTAAAAAATTTCAGTGATTATACTGATGTTTGACATATATTGGGCATTCAATAAATATTAATACAAAGCAAGTAATAAATGACATTTAAACCTGAGTCCATGCCATAAATGTCATCAAAACTTTGTTTTAATAGAGGAAGAACTTGCATGAACAGAAAGGTTAAAAGGCATAGTTAAGTTTATAGTAAGTATAAATAAAACAGATTATGTTTAATGATAAAAGATTAATGTATTTATTAGAGCAAATTGTGCACATTTGTTTTTCATTGAGGCAAATATTTTGCCAATTCATTTGTCCAGTCCCTTAACGTTGCAAGGCATAATTAGTAAGCATGCAATTGTTTTCATCATGTGGTGTATAAAATGCTTTCTAATATATTTAAGTATCATTGTAACATAAATAAGACTATGAAGGAGATATTGCTACTGTTATATTATAAATGATGAAACTGTACAAGACATTATGTAACTTGTCTAACAACACACAGCTAGAGCATGGCAGAGTCAGTCACAATCCCAGTCTTCTGATCACATATCAAGGCCTTCTCTTTATAAATCTGTTGCCTTCATATCAAAGGGAAGCATTTCTGGAATTCTTGAATGAAGTTCTTTTAAATTCTAAATGATATTTTACTGCCAAAAATGAAAGTCAATTTAATCAGGACCAGAAAAGTTTTTAGCCAGTAGAATACTTTTTCCTCTGAATTATTGACCACAGAATTTAACTACTATTAGTGATTCTGAACATGCTTAAGTCAGCAAAAAGAGTAATTGATTTAGTTCAACTTTTATGTCATTTCCTATGTTACCAATATCCTAAGTACCCTAATGAAGAAAACTAAAATAAGGAAACAAACCACATGAGAGCAAGAAATACAGAAGCGCATGATGAACGGAGATTGTCATGTGAGTGTCTTTCCTTTAGTTTCTTCTAGTATTAATTCCTTTGGTAAGGCTAATGCATTCATTTTTCAAGTTGTGCATCAAGTTGGTGAGAATGTTGTGTAACCATACTGTCTAATTAAATGAAAAAAATAATTTAATGGATTATTTTACTATGTGCCTTTTACCTTTTTTAAATTTAGTGATAAATTATACATACTATGGTCAATATGAATTTTATAATTCAAGTGAGAAATCACTCAATGTTTCGTAATGACATAATATAATTAATACATTAAAATGGGGACATTAAAACAAGATGATTTAGAAATAAAATAGGGAGCAGCACTAGAGGAATAACAAGAAGAGTAGGTACATAGCTATAGCTGAAATAATGGATAAACTATCTCAGAATCAACTCAGAATAATTTACCTTGTAGTTTTGAATGATATATCAATTCTTGCCACTCCATTGAAGTTATGGATGATCAAATCAGAAAATAACAGTTTCCTTGTTTCATGTGTAAAAATTTAAAAATGATGTTTTCCTTAATGTTAGAACTAACCAAAACAAACAAACAAACAAACTATAGTAGGATTGTGTTTTAAATATGTCTACATGGCAGTAACAGATTCAAAAGGAAGATGAAGTTTTTGTGTGAAACTGATTATTTGCTGGAGATAGTCCTAGTACTGCTACAACTTCCATAAACTTCTGGAAGATAGCGGCAGTTTCTAACGAAGGTTTGATATTAAAGCTAATATATCCAAATAAATGATTTCAAGCACAAACAATTCACGTCATGTCATTTTCTAATTTTGAATGTGAATTCAGAAAGTAAAGACTTTAAACTGAGTGCATTTATAAAATAAAGTATAATATACAGTTTTTATACTGTTAAGGAGATTGTTTGCCCAGATGCCTTTATTTTTAAGAGAGAGAGAGAGAGGGAGAGCAAGAATTAATTTTATTATTTCATCTGGTTTTTGTTTTTCCTCCATTTGGTTGTTTATGTGGTGCTGGGGATCAATCTCAGATCTCTACACAGCCCAAGTAAGCACTCTACTTCTGTGGATACTGTCTTTTATACTCCATCTAAAAGCTAAATTCTAGGTGTATAACCTATTGAAAGCCCAAATCTTGGATCAATTGTTAGACCAGATATTTAGTCTGTAGTGTCTCATACATTTTTGGCATTTCCCTGAAATTACAGTAGCACAAATTTACAACTTTAAAATATAGGTGAGACGTATACAACAAGGTGTTAGAGCAATGAAAGCCACATGAAAAACTAAATAAATTTCTCTCTTTCTCTATCTCTCTTAAAAATATATATATACATATATAAGAAATTTTGCAATTTAAATTTCTTATTTTTAGGGATCCCTAAAAGGATTCTGTAAATTAAATATTATTTAAATGTAAAGATTAATCATATCCATGGTCATACTTCCATTGATCACTGTATGTTAGAAATAATTTGGCATGTAAGGGAGGATAATGTAATTTTAAAAAATGTGACCCATTAAAACTTAAAAGCATTATTCTGGGTAAAATCATGAAGATAGTCACACACTGAAAATACAAGTACAGCTCTCATAATCCTCTCACAATAATTATATACTTTTCTCTGGGAGTTATATTTAGGTTACAGTTCGAATAGGTAGTTAAGGATTTTTTTCCCAGATTTCTGCTTTGCAGTAACTTATTGGAAAATCTGCTTAACTAAATTTGTAAAAGATAATCTGAAATCAAGATATCCTTACTTCATTATGCCTGTGCATGGTTATTCTTTTAAAGCTGATAACAGAGTATGAGAATGAGATAAAAACATTTTACTGCTTCAGCTCTTTTGAGTAGCCATTACTGTTCCCAAGAGAGAATCATTAAGTCTGATAATTTATAGCTGAACATTCTCTTTTGAACCCCATATCACTTTTTCTACTTAGAATTAATTTGTTTAAGCATGCATGATGGAGAAGGTGGGGCAAAGGGCAAAAGTACTCATTAGAAATGTACCAACTACTGTTTTGAGTAAATAAAATGTGTTTGTAATCTCTTACCTTTGTGCATTTTTTTCTATTTAGAAGAATTAGAGATTGTTTTTTCCCTCAATATTAGCACTTTTTGTAATGTTTTGAATCAGATTCTTTTTAATGGAATCCTAGGTGAATCAGTAATTATCAAATTACAACAAAATATTATAACAAGGTTAACATAGTCAGGTAAAGAAGCAGATATTTAAAATTTGTAGTTCACTGTATTTTGTTGTCAAAAAGTTTATGAAAACATTGATTTAGGCTATTATATACCACTTTGGTCACAAAAGTGGCAGTTTTTAAATATTGTAAAATTTGAAATCAGAGATATTTTTATTAGGCATAGATAAAGCACACTTGCCCAGTAAGAACAAGAGAGGTTAGAAATTTGAATGTACTTAAAAAATTTTCATTACAATTTGCCATTTTTCCTATCTGGATTTCATAGTCTTTAACATGGTCTTTGAAGAGTAGATAAAATGGAAGAATAGATAAAGTGGTGTTAAAAAAACAGTCAGGAAACTAGTGTTAGCCCCCCAAAAGGGATGATGCTGGAGCTATGTTGCAAGAGAGTCAGATCTTTTATTTGAGCTCCATCATAGCACTCACCAATTAAGAATGCTAGTTACACATATCTTAGTTTACCCATATTGAACTCTGCCGTTGAAAAGAAGTGGAATCAGAAACCCCTATATCCTTTATATGTTCAATGACTCATTTGGTGATTAGAAACCTGAAGTACTAGATAAAATGATGTGTACTGTCAGGAAACTGAAGGTGGTGGCATTAAAAAGAAGAAAGTATTTTGACTCTCTTTACATTTGAGGATGACATGACAATTCTCGGGACAGAGTAGATTTAACAACCTACTTCTAGGTAGTTAAAGCTCAAACTGTAACTGGATTTATTTTACCTAAAAAAAATAAAAAATTACAAAAGACCATCATGACACATTATTTAAACTTGGTCATAATTATAAACATTTGGAATGTGGTTAGTTCTCTTTTCTTGTTCTTAAAGACCTAATAGGACCACATCTCTTCAAGTCTGCAACTTTTCAAAAACTTGATGTCATCAGTTCTTTTCCCTTAATTCATAACATCTCCCAACCTTAGCCTTCCCATACTAACCATCCATATGTTATAAAGTCTTTTTTTATTGTGCTGTTTTTAATCTATTTCAAGCAGAGTAAATTCTCAAGATAGATATATATGGATCTACTCTGTAATCCAACCTTACAAATATTTGTAGTACGATGACTACATTCCATCTTTCCTGTCATGTTTGTGATGATCTGGTGTCATATGTGATTTTACTAGTATTCTCCTTTAGTTTGACCACAAGGAATGTGTGACATGATCCTTGTTTCTTCTACAATATTTGGATCTTTAAAGACATAAATAACCGTGGTTTTTTCCCCATGTGTTTACTGTGTTAACCCTCACCAAAAGTATGTTTTTGATTTTCCTTTTACACTGAAGAACATTTATGCCATCCTCTTTACAAAAAGATGGAACCATATTAAATCATTACACTCTTCTTCCTCATTTGTCATAGTATTAGAAAGGATGATGTAAGTTTTGGTCAAAGGATGAAATAAAATGATTTTTCAAATAAATTATTTTTTAACTTTTAGAGTCTACTTTCTTTAGAAATCACACAGTTTTAAATATAATACAAAATACTCTTTTATTTATGGATTTATGAATGCAACTTTGAGATTCTGTAAGTAACATTTAAAGACTCTGTGCCTACTTTATGTGAAAATATCTTTAAATAAATAAAATTAAGAACTATTCAGAAAAATCTCTGCAATAATGTTAACTTAATTGCAGTATTCTACATGCTAGAATATAATAAGTTCTTCATATTAAAATACAATTATAAGTTTTATTCTTTGGGTTTTTAAAACATCATTCATGCATATCAGATTTTACTTCTAGAAGGAATTAGTAAAGGATAGGACAGAAAGAGGGATCCAGAAGATACTACAGGCTCATAGAAATGAAAGTCAAGAGTTCAATCTGATAGCGAATATCAAATAAAAGTTTTCAAAAAAAGCAATTATTGGGAACCTAGCAAACACAGATAAGCAAAAGGTTATAATATAGTCAGACTCATTAACAAAATCTTAAACTTAGCAAATGAAACAAAAACTGAGGGAACACAGAGCAATGAGAGTCACATTCTACTGAAATTCAGAGGTGCCATATCATTTTTAGGACTTTGACAAGAACAGGGAAAAAAATAATTCCGGCAAGATTAATAAAAAAGGAGTTGTTAATTAAGGTAAATAATCAATAGCCATTCCCCTAATTCTATTTACTTTCAAAGAGTTTTATGAGCCCATCTAATAGCAGGAGCTTCTTGGGAAGCTGAGTCTATCCACAGCCTCAGACATGAATCTAGATTACTCTAAGTTGATCATGATTCAGGCTGAGTATCACTTACCTAAAATGTTTTGGATTATAAGTATCTATGAGTTTGGATATCTTTTTCAATTCTGAAATATTTCCATATACATGCTAAGTTATCTTGGGAATGGAACCCAAGTCTACACATGCATGATAATCATATACTTTTTCTATAAAAGTGATAAGCACAGCCTAAATGCAATTTTGTACAATATTTCAATGCTCCTGTTCTGACTGTGGCTCATCATGTGAGTCATGTGTGCAATTTCCCACTTTTGGTGTTATATTGACTTTCAAAAATATTTCAGATTTTGTAGCAGTTGATTTCAGATTTTTGGCTTAGAGATTTTCAACCTGTATTTTATGCTCCTTGCCTAGCTCTGCTTTATGAAGAGGCATGAGATAGGAGTCATAAATAAACCCATTTCTTCTAATATGTCTTCATATATGCAAAAATATTTATATATGAATAGTTTAATTTAGCGTTAATTCATTAATCATTAAAATAACTAAAGGTGAAATGAAGCTCTAATATACAAATACTTTAAAAGACTGATATGTTATCTTAAATGCCAATTATTAAATCTGTTTCTGGAATTCAGAAACAACAATGATTTTATTTTTAAAGTGATTTTTTAAAGGCAAATTACAAACTTTAAATATATTACCAGTTAGTATTATAATCCATGCATGGTTCATGAATATTTATATAAATGTTCTAAATGTTTTATATATATGACAATTATAATACATAATTAAATAAGGTTTTTAATTAAAATGTGGAAGTAAATATATATATATATATATGTATATATATATATATACACACATATGTTCATACACACAGAAATAAATGCACTGAACTCTATTGTCAATCCCTTGGGGAAAAAGCAAGGAGGCATAACTGAAGTTATCAGTGACAAGTAGAAAACAAACAAATGGTCTATGCTCTATTCTTTCCCTCTTTCACCTATAAAGCAAAAATAACATAAATGTCAAGGAATAGATTAAGTGAATCTTTGTTTTGATATTTAGAGCTACCATCTTGTTTAAACAGAGAGGAAATTGTATGTTGTATTTATTTACAAAATTTCTGTCCTTTCCTTTCTTGCTTTGTGAGCTACTCAGTTTGAATTAATCCATACAAATTCTACATTCAACAATTATTCAGACATGAATAATATATGAGTTAATATGGCAATAGAAATAAATATTATACATATCAGGAAAGCACAACTTATGTCCTAATTTTCTGAACTAGAGATAAAAAGGGAAAGATGCAAGAACATCAGGTATAGGTATTTAGTTTGCATGTACATTTTATAGAACATATGGTAAACTTAATGACAAAAGAATGAATTTTAGTAATCAATATTCAACCTGAGATGTAATGCAAGGGAATAAATGTGTCCCATCTTTCATGGGCTTTGAAAACATGATTCTTCTGCATGAATTAATTTCTACATGCTAAATAATTAATCTTGAGATGACAGCCATAATTTAAGTGAGCTCCTAAATATTGCCTACACTCTTAAAAATAGAAACACTTGTGTACAGAAATACATTAATGCAACAAGCAATAACTGATGAGCACTTTTAACACCAAGTGCTCCATTTTTAACAACAGGAACAAATAGAAAATCACAGCATTTATTGAGAAGGGACTTGAAAGCACACACTCCCTCAGGTTAAACCCAGCAACATTTCCAGGCTCTATCTGTCTTCAGCCTCAAATTCAATGAAGAAGATGATGACAAATGACTGTGTTGAACAAGGGAAAGAGGAGGAGGAAGAATATAAAGAAGGTCTGTAAGGGGTGGGGAAGAAGAAAAGAGATGCTGAAGACGATGGAGAGGAAGGAGATGACTAGATCATTCTAAGACCAGGTTCCCTAATATTCCTGGGCTTGCAATGGAGTGATCACATCTTTGTTTCTTTATGCATGATAGTTACCCCTACAGAAGATAATGTGCAACATTCTTCACATGAAAAGTGTGGTTTTACTATTTTTGCCTTTTCATTCCAATTAAGACTTACTAGTGCATTAATGATTATATTGTATGTAAAGTAAAAGTTTCAATGACACTCCCACCCTTAAGAAATTCTCAAGCAATTCTATTTAGAATCTTAATTTTTCTAGTCCAAGTTCCAGTTCCTTGTTTGAATAATGTTTAGTCCATAATTAAAGCATGATTGTTTTTTACACAGGTGAAATTTGGTTCATTTAATTCATAAGATTTTAAAGTTATTTATAAATTAACTGAAATTACGTTCAGGTGTCATATGAAATGGCAGTAGTCCCTTGAGTAAGTTGATTATTTTTTTTTAGAGATGATTAAGGGATCTTTAGTTTGAAAACATTGACTTTTTATTTTTAATAGCAATGATTTCTTTTTTTGTCACATGAATTAAGTTGGAAAGTAGAGGCAGAATAATAAAGATTCTATTCAGCAATATAGTTTATGGATTTGGGGGAGGTTCTAGGCAGTAATATAGTTCATGGATTTAATTATGACTGATAAGATTTTATTTTTAAAGGAAAAATTACTATTCTAATTGTGGAGATGTGCAGGTGAGCCTTTTATTTTTAAGGCTGCAGATCATGGCATGCCAATAGTTGTTTATTTTGTTTTGTTTTAGGTTATGCATTTTTTCTCCTTTCAGCTATTTCTTACGATCACCTTCCCTTCTTGTTTAACTGTACTCTTTCTATCCGAAAAGAAATTAGAGAACTGTGGATGCCCAGAGAACTTTTAGTCTTATATTTTAACCACCTGATACATCTGTCTGGGTTTTAAACAAACAGAGGAAAAATAATTTTCTGAGATATGATTATTGTTATTGATAGAATTTTATGCAGCAAGCTCTGCTTACTATAAATCTTTCTTGGCTGATGGCATGTAAGACCATATTAGTAGGATAAAGAAAGAAGCAGGGGAGACTTTTGGAGGCAGCATCACTGTTCTTCCAAAGTCAGAATAATTGTTGCTAATTAATGAGACATTCAAAGCAGATTTTTAAGTTGGCTTCCCAAGTGATTTGAACACCAACCCTGTGCAGTATTTATGATTTTTCTGAGAACAATCTTTAGTTATTCCTATAGTTTTTAAAGCATTACCAAATATAGAATTTATTTGGAAAATAGTAGGCAGTTGGCAAAATATTTGGGACTTAATAAAGTTAACGTTTATTTTCAAGTGAATGTCCAATAAAAATAGAAAAATGTTAAGATTGAGTGTGTGCTTTCTTACATGGCTACTAAATAAAATATAATGAATAGACAATTACACCTTTTTATCTTCGAGGTTGCAAGTTCAAGGCAATTGCTCTTTTAATATTAGCTATCTAAATTTTTTTTCTGTGCTCTGAGTATTTGTACGGTTTTTAAAAGTTAGTGTCAGTAAATTAATTGTAATTTTGCTTCTCTACTTGGATGCATTTAAATTAATGAGTATAGTACTTCTGCTTATTTATTTATTCATTTATTTTTTAGTTTAAAATGTATGACTTGGTGTTTTGAAGTAAAAATTGAGGTTATTCATAGAGAAGCAAAAGTTGTAAAACTGACAGAAATAAAACACTTGGGATAAGTTATAGGGAAATCAGAAACTACAAAAGATTAAAAAATTTCCCCCTTATTTTAACAATGGAAATGCCCTGTTTTAGTCTCTAAGAATTCTCATTGATAGCATACTATGCCAGATTATAAAAGTTATTTTTAAAATAAAATCTATATATTGACTTTCTTATCAATCATTTTATTGTACAATCAAAATTAGACTTCTTTGGTTTGAAAACAACACTTAGTGAACCTCCATATAACTGTTAAGGACTTATTTAGCTTAATGGGTGGTATTTTCATGCAAATAAATATGAGGGGTTTATATTTTATAAAAGTTTTGCCTGTTTTAATGCTTGTTGTATGGTCGTATGTATATCGTGTAAGTTCTTTAAGAATATCTCCTTTAAAACTCTGAAGGTAATACTTTTATGCAACTGAGTTTTTGAATAAAGCCATGGCAGTGTTAAAAACAAACAAAACAGTACTCCAATCATTCTTTCATTGCATCTGACTATTCCTTGTGTTTTCTGTGAATGCTATAACAAAGGTTTTGAAACTGAATTGCCTCAAATAAATTGAAGATTTGTTATAAAAAGATGAATATGCCTTTTCTCAATGTCACATAAGAACGTGTAATTGTCACCTCAATTTTGAAATTTCTTTAATCACTAAGTCTAAAACATCAATAGACGTTTCATACTGTGCTTTTTTAAAAAGAAAACTTTTTTTTTTAAACAGAGGACAGTAAGAGAGAGAGAGAGACAGAGAGAATCAACTTTTATTGAGTTTTTCACATGGCCTTCACTGCTCCAACACTTAGTTGTGTATGTGGGTGCTGGGGTTTGAACCCGTGTACTTGCGCATGCCAGGCAAGCGCTATAACTGCCAAGCCATGGCTCCAGCCCCCCATACTGTGCTTTTTGGTGAATAGTATATTAATTCTGATTTTCTGTTGCTCATATAGCAACAAAAATTTTTATATCTACCATTAATGTTCCAGAAAATATAGTTCTTAGATCCAAAAGCTTTTAGAGGTCTGTGGCTCATAGAATTAACCTAGAATACTTGTCTTTAAAAATCCAAAACCCAAACATAACACTTATTTTTAAGATAATATAGGTACTCTGCATGATATACAAATAGAAACCCTTTAAAATTCCATCCCCATTTTACCACATAATTCCCTGTGGAAATTAAAATAAGTCACCTATGTCCTTTCATCTTTATCTTTCATATTTTCTTCCTAATATGAAAGGTAGAACTAAATATATAATGTATTCTATAGGTTAATGATTGGGACAAATATCTCAGAAAATTCTATCTGTCTCATAGAGGGTGGGTAGATGAATCAATATAGTCAAAAGAGTGTGTATTAGGACTTATTTCTGACTTTAGCTCAGCAGAAGTATGAAAGAAAATTGAGTACCAGTACATGTCGAATTGCAAGAAATTCTTACTCCCTATGCTGATTTCCTCTAAAAAGTAAAAAACAAAAACAAAGCTAGCAAACAAACAACATCAACAACAAAAAACCCAAAATCAAAAACAACCAAACAAAAATAACAGGAAGAAAACTTGACTCAACCTATAACTTGGGCCTCTAGTAAGAGACCCTCTCCCTAGGATGAAACTGTGCTCATTAAGTCACAAACACTGTCACTCCCCTCTGATTTTTTCAGAAGTACAAATTCACAATATCTGCCTCTTATCTACAGAATCGGAATAACTGTATACAGAATGTCTGAGATCTGGCTTTGAATGAACTCCTTAGGTAACTGAACAACATCAAGTCTGAGGACCACTGGTTTACTAAATACCAACTATAGGGATAAAAAGATTACTTACTACTATTAGTAGGAATAGTAACTATAATGATAGTTGTCAAATATATATAACAGTACTAAAGGATTGCCTTTGCAATTATACATGTTCAAAATAAATAAGAAATTCTAGATAATATCTGTAATCACATAATGAAAGAAACTAATGCATGGGAAGAGAAGAGAAATGAGTCTCTATTCCATCCATCTTAGTTTCTGTTGTTTAAAATGTAAGACCCAAAGTCGTCCCTCAAATTTGGCATAGTAGAATTGTGTAATGAAAGAATAGCAACCCATATCCATCCATAAGTGATACATCTGGTTAGGTGCATGTTTTATTAATAGCGTATGGTAAGTATTATATGATGAATGAGCAGTCTTTATGAGTGAGGCCAGTCTTGAAAATGTGGAAATATGAGTCTATATAATGGGACAGTTCAAAAGAGCTGGCCACAAAATTGCTGATTGCATTTCCCTGGAATCCCTTTGCCCTCAGTTTCTAACATTTTTTTTTTCTCTCTTAAAATGAGCCATTAAGATGTTAAAATTAAATTATGTGACGTGGCTTATGCCTGTAACTGTAGTGACTCTGTAGGCTGAGGCAGGAGTATCACAAGTTCAAGGCCAGCCTCAACAACTTAGCAAGACCCGATCTCAAACTACAAAATAAAAAGAACTGGGGATGTATCTCGGAGGTTAAGCCCTTTTGATTTCAATCCCCAGTAGCACCAAAAAAAAAAAAGAAAAAAAAAAGATTTGAATATTGGTTATTTGAGTAAAATATAGCTATGGTGCTGAAAAGAAGTATAAAAGGAATAAAGTACATGTTTTAATACAGTTAGTTAAGCATTTTTCCTTCTAAAAGGTCAGATGAGAAATTATTTTACATCAAAACTTCTGTAAATGCCCAGTTCCTACTGCACAGTGTAAGATAGAAGGAAGGAGAGTGTAGTTTAAATTTGAAATTTGAGTTCATTTTTTTTTACTCTATCCCTGAATACTTTGATTGTACAAGGACTAAACGATTTGTTGGAAATTTGAAAAACTTATAATTTTTTTCTTATATATAAAGTATATTTTGGAAAAGCGGAATGAAGCTAAAATATATAATGCCAGTAAAAAAGCAATCAAGAAGTTTTCACCTGAGTACTTGTTGGGTCAAAACTTCAACTACACTGTACCTTAGAATTCTTCCCATAATCAATGTAAGTAACATATATGTGACTCAAGTTTTTAAATGAATAGAATTTTTGATCAATTATAGGTTTATAGAAAAAATTGAGCACAAGGTACACATACTTTCATATTCCCTTTACTTCCACCCAGATCTCCTATAATACCTTATATAGATCTTACATTACTGTAATAATATATATTACACTGATGCAGTGTATCTTACATTATTATAGTGTACTTGCTACAGTTGATGAATAGATATTAACCATAGTTAAATTCTACCATTTAAATTCATTTTTCGTACATTCTACAGATTTCTACAAAAAAAGGATGTATATCCACTATTAGAATATTATACACAATAGTTTCACTGCCCAACATATCTCCTGCCTGGCTTAATTTTGAATTACATTGTGCTGGTGAAAATCTAATCAAATTAATCAGGGATAGAGAGAATATTTGAGGCTTGTTCTTTACAGAAAAATTAAAGAGTATTTCTACTGAAGCTCGTATATATGATGTGAAAATACGTGACAGAATGTTCAGTTTTGGGGTCCTGTACGTTGCTTATGTAAACTTATGTTCAGGACCCAGCAGCACTGGTACTGATGCAGACTGGAAGCTTGTAGAAAAGGAAGCATTCTAGGTCTCATCACAGACACTTTTTTTTTTTTTTTTTTTTGCAGGGGGCTGAGGGAGTACCAGGAATTGAACAGGGGGGACGGTGTTTCACAACTGAGCCACATCCTCACACCACTTTATTTTTTGTTTGTTAGGGTCTCACTAAGTTGCTTAGGGCCTTGGGAAGTTGCTGAAGTTCACTTTGAACTTGCCATCTTCCTGCCTTAGCCTCCTGAGTCACTGGGATTATAGTCACGTGCCAACAGGGCCAGCTTCTTCACAGACATTCTAAATAAAATTTCCATTTTAACAATATTCCTGGGTTACTCTTGGATACATTTTTAAAATTTGAAGACCCTGCTGTAGGCCATGACAGTACATGCTCTTGCTATTACATAATATTAGAGCTTTAGAGGACTTGGAAAGTTATCTAGTGCAGCTTCTCTGACTTTTGAGCAAAGTATCTGTATAATGCCTTCATACGTTTAAAGAATATTGAAGCGAATGTACAAGTTATATTTCTTTCTATAAATAGTACATAAAAGCATCTAATAAATGCTAGTTGAAAAGATCAAGGGAGAAGGGGCCGAATAGGAAAAGTAGCTGCAAAGCCAGCTAATCTGAGAACTATGAGCAAAATCTTCAGCACTTTTTGCCATTGCATCCTATCTGTTTGATTAGTCATTGTGACTTTTTTGATCTAGTTTAATACCATGTTTTAAAAATGGACAAGAAGAATAGACCAAAAGGAACCAATTACTGGTATTGTTCCTTGACCTTAACATTTAAGAGTGCTTAAATGTATACTCTTTTCTGCATGATGCATTTCAGGACGTGGGAAGAGCAGTAACCTAAAAATC
The DNA here is from genome assembly GCA_004027875.1 of Aplodontia rufa. Lineage (NCBI taxonomy): Eukaryota > Metazoa > Chordata > Mammalia > Rodentia > Aplodontiidae > Aplodontia > Aplodontia rufa. The sequence continues at coordinate 27,414 of PVKS010012116.1, read as the reverse complement.
AGAACAGAACGGTTAATAAACATAAGACAAAAGACAAAATTTGCAAGCTCGTGTTTGACAAGTAAATTTAATAAATTTTCATGCTGATTTTGTCTAAATATTCTATGCATTAGAATAGCTAGTAAAGCATGCATGGATGCAAAATTTAACTCCTTATGTATAAAATGCAAAACTCACAATGCACTTGATCTTTCTCCTTATTGCATTTGAGAAGCTTAAGCTCTTTAATTAGCTATAAAAATGGAACATTTTTCTACATGTTAGCATATAATCATTTTATGCTGAATCTTAAATTTGACCTGAACATTTCAGATTTTTAAAGTAATAGGCTTTTATATAAATACAATGGAAAAGCAAAGATTGGATGGTCATAAGTAAAGAGTCCATTAATTTTTTACAATGTTCACTAGTCTCACTGAGATTAACATAGCAAAGTCAAGACTGTCTGGAATTTTTTCTGATACTTTAATTCCAGAATAGTTAATGGTAGTTTTTAAAACCATATATTTCTACTTGTATATACATGTGTGTGTGCATTTAAATGTGATATATCACTATTTTTTTAGAAAAAATAAATATATGCAGGTAGAGTTTTAGTGAAATTTTGTTCTTACTCTAGGAATGTCTCTAATTCCCACACAATTCATCAGGGTTGTTACAAATAGCACCCTGGCTTCTTTGTTCTAATTTTGGGTGGGGAGATAGAGACAAAATAGAGACCCTAACAGTACTGGCAATTTAGGACTACTTCTAAATGCAAGAGGGCAATTTTCTGTTGAATAAGTCATCATGAATATCAGAAAAAGTTTCTATTCCTTTTATCCTACAAAATGCACATTTACATTATTCCTTACATACATTGATGTCAGTTCTTCTACCTCTTAAGGCAATTGAACTTTCTAAATGGAAAATATTGTTAGTGAGAGATATAATTATATTTAGGACTATGAGTGAAAAAAGATTAAGCCCATCATTATCAAAAGAATAAGAAAAAAATCAGCTAAAGAACATGTTTCTAAATTTTTTCATCCTGTCTCTAAGTAGAATTCCCTACAATATGGAATACTCAGGAAATAAGTTTTGTTAGGGGTATTTACATTTTTAGAAATGCATTTAAACATCTGAGTATCATTCATTTAACAAAAGAATAAAATGTTATACTGTGACCTGTGGTTTATTTTGTTGTTTATAAAGTAAAATTATATAAAAAGTTAAAATTTTAGCAAAGACATGTTTTATTAAACAAAATTTTTGGTGACTTCTCTAGGGATTTTTATTTTAATTCTTAAGCTTTTAAGTAGCTTTAGCATTATTATGATGTTACTTAATCTAGCATGAAATGTCACAATAAATAATATATTATATACTGCTTCCTCCACAAATGTGCAATAATTAAATATTCTTATTGCTTTATCCCTAAGAGAATATATAATATATTTATGTTGGGTTGCTGACAATACACTCCCTTATAAGCTTTGATCCTCCTGCAGATCAATTTTAAGTCCCTTATTTATACACAAATCAAAACTTTTAAATCAAAGTGTTAGGCTAAAATTTTGTTTGAAATTCATGGTTTATATTAATAAATGCAATTAATAATTCTCATGAATGTGTTCTACAAAATGTGCAATGTTAGTAAAATCTATTAAAGTATGTTTAAAGTTCTTTCAAAGTACACTGACACTAATTTCATATGTAAGCCAAAAGAAACGTATCTGACGAATCTGTAGACGTGTTATTTTTATCAACTATTTTATCTTGTCAATTCATTTGTAGAAAAAATAAGGTTAGAGAACCACTTTACTCGGCAGATTTTTTTCTCTTCATTCATTTTACTTTTTCGTAGGCTAGCGTTTATAAACCTGGCCCATTGTACACTTGCATTAGTGTCAATTAGTGTATATTAAAAATGAAAATTAGCTGGACACAGTGGTGCAGGCCTGTAGTCCAGACAACTGGAGGAGCTAAGGCAGCAGGATCACAAGTTCAAAGTCAGGCTCAACAATTGAGCGAGTCTCTTAGCAACTTAGTGAGACCCTCTCTCAAAATAAAAATAGAAAATGCTGGGAATATGGCTCACTGGTTGAGTGCCCCTGGGTTCAAAACCCTGGTTAAAAAAAAAAAAAAATAAGTGAAAATTATTAAGCCCATCAAGAAATCTATTTAAACAAGAACCATTGGTTAATCTATGCATATTAATTGAGAACCATGAATACACACACAAACACACACATATGTATATATATAATTTTTAAGCATAAATATATATAAATATACATACATACGTAAAAATATCTATATTTATTTATGTTTAACTATTTAGGGCCAAATATCTCTTTCATTTATACTTTCGGAAGTTGTGAAGCACACGACAATTGACCTAAGTTTTTTAAAAACCAGTGAGAGGACCTTACTTTATAAGTCTGCTGATAAGATATATATATGTATGTGTACATGTGTATATATATATTTTACATATATATATGTGTGTGTGTGTGTGTATAGTTAAAAACAAGGTTGATAGTGGAATCCACACACTCTGTAGACAATACTCAATGGCTCAGAATGAGGTTTTTTAAAATTAGTTTTCATACCTAAATGTTCTGGTAACATGGCAGAGGCAATTGTACCTTAGAAACTTCTTTTGTTTCATAAAATTCATTTTTAAAAATTTTTATAAAAAATCAATACTTATGAACATGTTACCATACATATCCATTCTAATAATAAAAATTTCATCTGAAAAAATGATAGATTCTCAGGAAAAGGTAAATATATGAAACAGATACTTTATGCTTGAAGGAGAAATAACATTTTACTTTTCCCTTTCCCCCAATAACACAGAGACAGAAAGAGGAAAGTTACAGAATATTATGAGAAAAGACAGGCAATGTAAAGTTAAGTTTAAATAAAAATGTACAAAGCTTGAGGTGGTTGCAAAAATCCTTAGGGAAACTGGTAAAGTGCTTATTAGAATTACCAACTTAAAAAATTCCATAATAAGAATGTAAATCACAAGTTGCCTCTGGATTGCTTAGCCAGCAGAAAGAAGTGAAACTAGAGGATTGAACCGTGTTCCTTTAGATAGTAAAATGAAATAAATATAAAAAAATAAAAAAATTGCAACTTGTAGAGCTTGAGACAGAGAGAGAGAGAGAGAGAGAGAATAAAGAAAATATGCTTTAGAAATTTAGATAAATCTTCCCCCAACCTGTTTCACTAATAAAATAAACATTTTCATCATGCAAGTCAAAAAACCACAGTGGCTGTGACCACTGGATGGCCATAATTTATGTCTTTAAAGTATTATTTTTTTCATGTGTTAGTGAGCTTTCTCACATTGTGACAAATACCTGAGAGAAGTAATTTAAAAGGAGGAAGTTTATTTTGGCTCTTGGCTTTCAGAGGTTTCAATCCATGGTCACACTGCACTATTGATCGGAGCCTGTGCTGGTGCAATATATCACGGCAGCAGTGCCTGGCAGTGGTCTGATCACCTTATGGCAACCAGAAGCAAATGGAGAGAAAGAGTAAGGAGCTGGGGTCCCAGGGTCCCCTGCAAAGACACACAATCGATGACTAATTTCCTTCCACTTGGCCTCATCACCTTTCAATAGTGCCACAGGCTAGACCAAGCTCACAACACGTGAGCATTTGAGGACATTCAAATCATAGCATCAAATATCATTTTCTTCCTTAAAAAAGATTTCTAGGGTCTGGAGCAGTCGCTGAGCGGTTACAGCTTGCCTGGCATTCACGAGTACGAGTTCAAATCCAGCACCACATAAACAATGAAGTCTTGAGCAATGAAAGACATGAAAAACTAAATAAAAATTGTTTCTCTCTCTCACTGTCCCTCTCTCTTAAAACAAATGTATATGTATATTCCTATACATTTTTGTAGCATAACTTTGCTTACTCATTGACTTAAGGAAATCTTTGTTTTTACTGAATGAAGGCCATTCTGCCCTGGTGCTAATTAGGGAATTATAATAGACAAAATATGGTGTAATAAGCTATGATCATTCATGCATTAACATCACAAATGAATTACTTTATCAAAATATCCAGTCTCCTCATTTACACTTGAAGCTGTGAGACACAGAATTGTGTTTTTACACTAACATGTATGCTTAAGTGGAGGCCTCTCTACCTATGTTTTCACTATTTTTGTACATTTTATTTTCTTACAAATGTACTTTCCTTAACCTTAATCATAATGTACAAACCAAAGAGAACACAGTAATTTCCGAATGCTGCCTATCTGGTTATATACTGAAAAATTACGTCTAATAAACAGTAAAAGTGACTTTTTTAACGCATTAAGAAAACTTCCAGCTTCTTCTTAAAATCACTTACATAGCAATATTTTTCTTTTACAAAATCAGCGTGTAGCAAAGAAACCCCATAGCTTTCCTAAAATCCATGAGTGCATGTTCTCAAATTATACGTAATTGTAGTATACTTCATTTTGCTAACTTGTTACACTAATTAATCTTAAGGAGTTTCTTACTATTAACACTATTTTTAATAGTGAATTCTTCCTTTTTTGCTTTATTTTCAAAGCATAATAATTCTTCAGCAAATGATTTTTCTAATTTTCATTAGGGCTCCACTCATCCTTTTATTGAAGATTATATCTGGTTGATTTAACTATGATTTTCTATTAAATTGGTAATACAAGAGCATGATAGAGAGAAAATTGAACCAGATAGGAGGTAGAACATCTCATTTTTGATCTCAGTATAAACTAGTTGCATGCCATTGAGAGAATTCATTTTACTGCCTTTCACTTCTATGCCCCAAAACTCTGTAGTTCTAAAATTTTGCAGTTCAGCAATTGTATATCATCAACATTACCTTAATTGGCAATATATTTAGGTTTTAGAATTATAAGAGAGCATATTTCAAAGGGTAAATTACTACTTACAAATAATTTACCATGCACTATATCCTATACTTTTTCTAATAATCCATTTTAAAAATAAGGGAATTGAAAATGAATAGGTATTAAATAAATTGACCAGTCTCTGAACCAGGACATATGGATATCACATTTCCAATAAAACTATCCTTATTCTAAATTTCCAGTTTTTGTAAGCCTTTTATAGTAAATTTTAATGTGACATGGTTTGGAAATGATGCTTTTAGTCTAAATTTGGTATTCCTAATCTGGATCTTCATAGATATGTGAAAGCCTACTGTATATCATTTCTCATCTTGGCCTTCAGTGAGGTCAGTTTGCCACAGTTGCTGAATTTTAACTATAAAAACAGAGCCTTTCCTTCCAAGAGCCAGTTGTTAAAAATTTACTAAAAAATAATTATATTTCACCTAATTTTCTGTCATTCACCAAAGAAATTTATGAATTTTTAACATAGGTATTTTTATCTTCATCTACAATTAAGTGATCTATTTATCAGTAAAAATCATCCCATTAATTTAAATGGGTCTATTTTTAATCAAACACATCAATTAACATGCTAAAATATATTTAACTTCTATTTATCATTATAAAAATTATCACCAATACTACGAAAGTTCTAATCTTTAAAATTTCTATGAACATTTAGCCCAGCAGGTGAAGTGCACAAGTTTTGCTGGGATTTTCCATCATGTTCATGAATTCTATTGCAGCTCAGTGCAAATTCATCTTTCCCCAATCCTGTGTTAGCTTCCTAAGCCTTTATATTCTCTAATAAGACCCCTAGAGTAACCTTTCTTCTGATTCATATTGCTTTTACACTCTATCAGCCACCACACAATACATCAGTTTACAACAGCATGTCTTCTTCCAACCATGTCAAGCTATATATAACCTCCAGTAACAAATTTTCAAAGCCAGAATGCATTATTGTACTTCAGGGTGCCCCTGTCAACGTTATTGCTTGAACACTTGTCCTTTATATTGTAAAAGGACACCTTGCATCCTTTGCATGAGGCTGTGATTGATCAGGCCATTGGCCTACCCAAATTTGTCAGCCTTAAAGAGGAGACTATATGCCTCATCCTCACCTAGGTCCCTATATCTTCTGTTGGAGGCTATCGCTGCTGGTTCTGCCTCAGATTTCTTTGATAACTTTGATTCTTTACTCTTGTTTGTTTCTTATTTCTTTTTCTTTTTTTTAACATTTTAAAGAGAGGGAGAGAGAATGAGAGAATCAGTTTTATTTAATTTTTTTTTTTATCTGGCCTTTGCTACTCCAACATTTAGTTGTATATGTAGTGCTGGTGTTTGAACCCAGTCCTTGCTCATGCCAGGCAAGCACTCCCACCACTGAGCCACTACTCTAGCCCCACTTAGACTCTTTTTAAGTATTTATATTTATCCTGAATACTTATTTCTTTCCTACCACTGTCATCTACAATGAATAGTTATTTCTGATGTACTTCAGTATCTCTGATGTAAATTTTTCTTTCTTCACTCTGAATATTGCTTTCAGCCTCTAACTTAACTATTAAATATCCTACTCTCAAATGAGCTAATACTTTTTAACAGTTTTGCAGCACCAGGACTTCAAACAATTTTACTTGTGTGTTTTACCTACTTATTTCTATACTAAAGTCAACTCCATTGAAATTCATTAAAGTAGAAAAGATAAACTTTAAGAAGAGGTATAATAGTAATACATGCATACATTTTACAAAAAAATGGCAAATATGTTTGGAATCAGTTGTAGGAGAAAAATTAGCATACAATAATTTGCAAAAATAAAAAAAAAGAATTGTTAGGCATAAAATTAAAATGAGTTAAAATTGGGTAAAATGCTCAAGAACACATTTACTGAAAAGTTTCCCTAATGCTAAAAGAGCACTAGTTTAGCAAGACTCTAGCATAAACATAAATAAACATTCTTGAAAAGTCATGCAGTGAGAATTAAAATTCACAAATCATGGGATATAATGTGCCTTAGGGGTGGTATGCATATGAATGCACACACTTATGTACTTAATTATTTTAACTGAAGTTTGAAATGAGAAAATAAATTGGAATAGTTTTGTTCTACTTTTTCAACTGTTGGATCCAAATATGTACAGTGTGTTTCTTCTTGCCTTTCTCTCTTTGCATATCAAAGAATGATGATTAAACTAAGGAGGATGCAAACAGAAGGAGTCATCAGGCTGGAAGGAGAAAAGAGAAACTGCAGAGTACTCAGGAGATGTCACTGACACAGAATTTTGATGTAAATCTGTTCTGGAATCGGATGTCAATACCTACAGACTTTCTTCTCTCAAATCTACTATACATTTTTTATTTTAATATTTTTAATGACACATAGTTGCCTTATGTAAAAAACCAGGGACCATTTTCCTTCTGACATATCTGCAACTTTTGCATCTAATAACAAGGTTCAGTTAATTCAGTTTTCCAATTATATCTTCCTTCCATTTTAGTGTCTTCACTACAGCCTTTTAAATCTGGAATTTAGTTTAAGACATCAATCTACCAACAAGTCTCCCTCCCTCTTTTCTCTTCTCACTCTAATACCCTCCTCTGCCATACTTTCCAAATTAGCCGTGTATGATTCACATTGGATCCTATTACTCTTCCATTTAACTCTCTTGGTGACTCATTATCACTTTCAATTCAAAGTGCAGACTACTTGGTATACTACAGAAAAGTCTTCATTTGGGTCACGTGAGTAAAAAAGGTCTTTACCTATGGTTTCTCTATAATTCCATTCTAAATTTAACCACCTGGCAACTTCTCAATCCTGAAATTCATTCAGACACACTAAAAACATTGCTTCATTTTATTCCTAGGATTTAACGTGACGCTTACTATATTTTAAGTTCAGGACAATTCCCATTTTATGGCACCCATTTCCCTAAATATAAACTTATGACAGTGGTTATACCCTTCTTCTAAAAAACACAAAGAGTTTTTGGGATGCTTACAACGAATAATGTGAAATATTGGTAATTTAATAAGTACTTCTGCAGAATTTGCAAACTCTCAGTATGTAATGTGGGTCTCTTGTTTAAGGGACAAGTTATATGTTAATTCATAAGAAAATGATGTTGGATTTTAGCAAATATCTTGTTACTTATTCTTATTTTTCATGGAAAGATTATTAATTGTATATATTTTAAAATGTCTCCAAGGAGGAGAGTGGTAACATGTAATTAGAAAACAGTTGTCCTTCCTTGAAAGTTTTTCTAATATGCTCGCTCTTCAGATGTGGGGCAAATAGAAAAGCATGACCTTAGGAGAGAAAAAGCACCCCATCCTGTGCTGAGACTCCTATCTCAGTGCACTGCTCAGTCAAGGAGGTTAACTATCACTAGATACCTGTTACTTGTGTATATCTCTGAAACTAGAAATTTTTGATGATCTATCTCTAGTTGGATGGCATTAAAAAAACAGGATATCTCTATAGTTTGTGTGGGAGGAAGTATATTTTCAAGGATTTCACTACAAAATTGCTCCCCCTGTGTGTTGTCAAAATTAAAAATATATCAAATCCAAAAGTAATAGAAACACTGGTCTGTGTGAAAGGTACAAAACACTGATTTTGCCATCTATTGAGAACTATATTGAGTGACTTTCAATGTCACCTATCTGGATTTCACATTCAAACTCCTAAGCATTTTATCATAAAATTGAACACTCATTTTTTAATACATTCTTTCATGTGAAAGGCTACACAATACTACATTTACTATACTGAATAATACCACTCTCTCAAAAATACAGTGCGCATCCCCTTCCTTCTGGAAGAAAATATTTCTAAACTGTATAATTTTTCTCCTTACCCTAAATTTACCAAAGAGCAATATTTTCATGCTACCTCTAGAGCAATATTTCTATTCCACACTCCATGTTTCAATCCTAATATCTTAATCTCTAACAAAATTTTCACTCATTGATCCTATTCATCCTTAAGTTGGTGAAAGAGATGACAGTTCTGATTGCTTCTTCCTAAAAAAAAAAAAAAAAAAAGTCTTGAAACATCATGCCCAGTGGCTTCCTTTGTCTCCACAGTCATCTATCTAGTCATGACATGCTAAAGAGAAAAGATTGTTTTAAAGAGATGGTGCTTGGCTTAATTTTGAAAGCTGAAAAGGTATTCAACAGTAAAGATGGGGAGAGGAGATGATTTATTCCAGAAGCATAGATATTGTATAAAGATATTGAGGGAAAAAGAATCCAGTGTCTATAAAAATCTTAAGTGCAGGCAGAGTTCACAGAGTATGGGCAATGATGTGGAGAATGACTCAAAATGGAGCAGGAGCAAGAAGGGGCCAAACTATACAGAAATCAAGGAATTTGGGTCTACATTTGAAAATCAGTGCTATTGAATATTTTTAACCATAGACATGCCATGATCAGACTTTATTTTTAATTAAAAATATCATCTCTGTGCAGAATAAATTCAAGAATGACAAAAGGCAGCATGGAAACACCAGGATAAGACACATGTCAATCAATGAAAAGGAAATGGTTGTAAAGCAGACAGGAAATAAGTGAGTAACATTCAGAAGGAAAAATTGAGAGGATTTGTGATGGATCATGAAAAACAAAGTACCAAGAATGATGCCTACTCATGTAGAGGGCAGTCTCAAGTCCTAGGAAAGAGGAAATTGGAGGATTGGTTTGGAAAAGTTCATGGATGCATTTCAGACATGGGGAAAATTCCATTAGGAGGTTCTGAAGCTTATAGGAGAATAATGCAAATAAGCACCGTGAGAGTTATCATTATAGTTAAAATTAGGTTTAGCTAAAATTTGGGTTTGTCAGAGTTAAGATTTAAAAACCAATATAGACTGTATTAAATAGTTAGTGATCCTTCACAGAAATTTCTGAACTCCTGTATAGATGTGGTTCTTTGATTTTAAAAAACTATTTTCAAATGAGTATGATATATGCATAAGTAAACCTTGTAGTAAAAATTTCAGATATTTAGTAATTATTATTCAAACAGAAATTTCTGGGATTCTCTCTTCTCCAAACCAAAGGCAATAATACTTTGTAAAATCACTACATGGGATAATTGAGAAGATATAATGTAAACATGTTACACTTAATTCAGTAATAAAACTTAATAAATTTAATGAAATAGGAACTTGTCTATAAGGATCAAGTACTTTTAAAAATTGCAAATGTTTCTTATGAACCATTCATAATTATATTATTTGTGAAAGATAGATCTGTCTCTATATACAATACTTCATGGAATATCTATGCAGTATTCCATATGTTTAGAATGTTTGAGGTCAGCATGTAGAATCTCATTCATTTGAAAATGCAGAAGCTTTTGAGATTAGAATAATGGCTCTTAAATTTCCCAAAAATCTTAGGTTCAAAATTACTTTTAGGTCAGGTCAACATTGAGCACAAATACAGATTCTTGAATTTGCTATGGAATTTGAGTCAGAGAAACAGTATATGTTTTGAATGTGAGGTGTCCTCCAAAAGTTCACTTGTGACAATTTGGAAAGGTTGAAGTAAAATGATGGGGTTATTAGAGCCATAACCCAGCCAATGAGTTAATCCCTCGATAGTGTTGAACTGGCAAGTGTAGGCCTGTAGGGTGTGGTTGGAGGAGTTGAGTCACTGGGGATGTGCTGTTGGGGTATATATTTTTGTACTAGACATGGAGTCTCTCTCTGTTCTCTCTTTCCTGATGTGTCACCTTGAGATCTCCGCTCCTGGACCCACGCCTTCTGCCTTGTTGCTCAACCTGTCCTCCAGGCCTGGGGAATGGAGCAGGCCTTCTGCGGACTGAGACCTCTGAAATGATGATCCCCTAAATAAATATTTTCCTCCTGAAATGAATTTTTTTAGATTCTTTAGTCATAGCAGTGAAAAAGCTGACTAAAACAAGGAGTATTACAAGAGATTAGGGATTTGAAGTTTGAGTAACCAGAATTCAAGTTGTCTTTCTACCACAAGGGGGCAGCATGGCTGGTTGGTTTAACTCTCTGGCTCTTAATTTCCTTCGGCAGTATGGGAATAAGAGCCATAAAGAGGGTTAAAATGAGGTAATGATACAAATCTCTTAGTGCAGTTTTAGGAACAGGGTAATAACTGAAATTGATATTTGTATTATTATCAATCAATAATAATAGGTCAAGCCATGAAAGCTCTTGTAGGATAAAGGAAGAAATTTTGAGTAAATAACAGTTTAGAATTTTCTAAATGGACCATATATTTTGATAGATTTTCAGGGGGAGCAAGTGAACCATTTGTCCCTAATAGATAGTTTGTTTCTCAAGTTCTTCAGTAGTATGTCTTTTACTGCTGGAGATGTTGAAAATTGTAAATGATTTATCTAACAGCTACTTCTGAAAAACCTCTTCTTTCTGCCATTTATCATGCTTCAAGCATATATTCAATACATATGACATGTTTATCATGTATACAAAACAATTTTAAAATAAGAAAGCCTATCTAAACTGCTAAGCTATTTTAATCACCCAGAAATTATTTTTCAAAATTGTTTTCACCCATATATATGTTGTCATTAACAATTTTGGAAGAGTTAAAACTTAGCTAAGACTTTATTCAAATAAGATAACAAGCTTTATTCATAATAAAAATTTTGCACACTTATAAAGATTACTATTCTCTGGATGACATGAAGAAAAAGCTGTCATAAATCCCACTTAATAAGAATGTGTTCTAATTTATTAGTGTTTTCATATTTTAGAAATGTCTAAACAAACTGCAAAAATAGAATTAAAATAAAATTACCTTTATTTAGGTTTACCTTGAAGCATGCTGATTTTTCCTAAAATTTATAGAGTTGGAGGCAATGAAATAAATATTCAACAAATCACTTCCCATAAATGTCGATATGTTCTCCATCCTACAGTATGAAAATGTTCTTCCTACTTCTCTCCTTTATTTTTTTCCAGATTCTGAATTTAATACAAATGTTCAATTGTAGGGGCTGGAGTGGTGACTCAGCGGTTACGGCACTTGCGTGGCATGCGCAAGTACATGGGTTCAAACCCCCACACCCATGTACACAACTAAGTGTCAGAGCAATGAAAGCCATGTGAAAAACTCAATAAACATTGATTCTATCTCTCTCTCTCTCTCTCTCTCACTGTCCTTCTTTCTAAAAAAAATTAATCAAATGTGTTTTCATAATTGATTGCTTCTTATGAGGAAAAAAATTATACAGATATTTACAATACGTAAATCTGCAAATAACCATTGAAATTGTCATAGATCTCAAAGGGAAAAAATGGCATAGAGTGAAAAGGAAAGACGTCTTACAAAGGGAAAGAATGTGATACTGAATAGAGGGAGGGAAATGACATGGTGATCAGGTGATGGTTTGTGTAATTTCCAAAGTTAAATTCTTGACTTTTTCCATATTCTAAAATTCCAAGGCAAGTTCAGCTTACAAGCTAAATAAAAAAGTTTAAAACTAGTACAAACAAAGATGCAGTGTATATTTTTTTAGTTTGGTTACTTTGATATTTTAATATGCATGCCATATATCCACATATAAAATAAATATCCTTCATATGATATGACTAAGTTTTTTGACTTAATTCCTCCTTCCAAGTGAAATTCCATGATATTTTTAAAAATCTCAGTTGGTTTTGATCTGTTTGCACGCATATTTAAATCATTTATGGAATCTAACAAAAACCCTATCTATTGAGTTTTCAATCCAATCCAGTTTTAATGTGTCATATCAACATAGCCATTGTCCTTATCATTCTCCAGATAGACACATTGTGATAGAATTGTATACTGTGAGAGATAAGGACATGAGAGAAATGATTCGATTATTTAATATTCTCTAAAAGTTGTAAATCCAAAAACCAAAACTGACTATATTTCAAACATGTACATAGACATAGGAATAAACTGAAGTGTATGTATTTGACCAACTAACAATACCCAAGCTGATTGCACTAATACAAATACTTCAAGTAAGTTTCTATGGCAGTAGTCAAAATTTGTCTTACGTAGAGCAAGATCTTTAGTATTTGTATTATGTTAAAAGCAAACTACAGCCAGGGTGGTGATGCACATCTGTAATCTCAATAGCTCTGGAGGCTGAGACAAGAAGATCCCAAGTTCATGCAGACTGGTACAGCCCCTCTGGAAAGCAGTGTGGTGAATCATCAAAAAACTAGAGATGAGCCCACCATATGATCCTGCTATTCCTCTCCTTGGTATTTTTCCAGGGGATTTAGAATCAGCACATTACAGTGACACAGCAGTATCTATGTTCATAGCAGCTCAATTTACAGTAGCTAAATTATGGACACAACCCAGATGTCCCTCACTGGATGAAAGGATCCAAAAACTATGGTACATTTATACCATGGAATTTTACACAGCAATTAGAAACAATTATATTGCAGTCTTTGAAGGTAAATGGATGGCTATGGAAGAAATTATGCTGAATGAAATCAGCATAACCCAGATAACCAAGGGTCAAATGTCTTCACTCATCTATGGAGGCTGGAACTAGACCCTGGCCATTGAGAAAGGAGGTCTAGTATCATGTTTTAAATCTGGATAAGGTTGTAACGCCATACAACCTAATACATTTTTAGAGATGTTTTGGGAAGGGGAGGGGAGGGATAAGGGTAGGTAATGGGGGTCGCTCTTGGGGGTAAATAAATCTTCAGAATCTATCTATATATATTTTATATTATTTTGTTAGAAGATTGTGTGATTGTTCAACAAATATATTTGTGAATAAAAAAAAAATTAAAAAAAAAGAAGATCCCCAGTTCAAAGATAGACTCAGAAACTTTGCAAGACCATGTCTCAAAAGTAAAAAGGACTGGTGATTTGGCTCAGTGGTTAAGCAGCCCTGGGTTCCATCTCCAGTATAAAAACCAAACAAAACAAAACCCCCATCAAACATGAATAGCACACTGCATTTAAGAAGAAGTTCTTACTGACTCAGAAGATAGCACTACCTTTTTTATTTGTTTTTCCATAAAACTTTATGAGGAAAGCACACAAAAATGCTGGTATACAGCACTAACTGGATAAATTGCAAACAAGCTAAACTGCATGAAATGCCCTTAAGAAAGATCATATGAACACAGACCTGTGAAGATTCCACTGAATAATTTGGCAAAATATACTTTCAATCATTTCCATTATTTCATATACAATAAAAAACGGCATATTTAAAATGTAAGGAATTCAGCACCATTTAGTTTATATAGAGACAATTCTGAGCATCATCAGACTAACATGAGGGGATCGTTGAAATCTAGTAGTTTCCTAGTATACATAGAAAAATAAAATATTTAAAAGAAACCATTCATCTTCTTTTTAAGTACCTCTAAAAATCAAGCACAGCATAACTACCAGTACGCAGCAAATGCATCTTAAAAAGAACAGTTTCATTCACACCTTTCTTGTATATTTACCGTGAAATAATGATGATGCTGTAGATATGGTTCCTAACAGATCATTAAATTATTCATCACATTTTCAAAACAGATAGACTATATATCTACATCTATATCTATATTAACATCAGACAAGATATCAATTTGAAAATGATTTACTAGTCCTTCAGGACGGTGAAATACAATTTTTTCCCCCAAAGTTCTTGTCCTGAGGGATTGAGATTGATTGCTTCATGAAATTCATGGTGACAAAAAGATTTACAGTTTTTGATCATAGCTCCTAGTACGGGCCTCAGTATGGTAAGGTATTACTTCAAAGACTGGTGCGTTTTAAGATGAATTGGTCTTGAGGAGGACCTCTGGTGAGCTCTGGGCTCACGCTGCAAAGGCACAATTTGTTCTGACATTCTGTTTCACTGCTTTGGTCAGAACCTCTAGTTCATTCGTTTAATAACAAGTTGATGGATTTTTTTTATATTAGGTGCTTCAGGATTTTATTGAGAAAAATATTCTTGTGTGACCTACAAAAAATAAAATATGGAGAATCATACCTTACACAGAGTACAAAACAAGAACAAAACCAAAAAAAAAAAAAAAAAACCTAAGCTAAGGCAAAAATCTATAAAGGAGTTGACCAATAAATGATATATGAATAAACTTCCTGAGGTTTGTAATACTAGTAGAGTTATATAAAAGAGAATAAATAGAAGTAGAAAATTAAGGTTTAATTCAGCTATTTTTTTAAATCTACCTCCTTTAATTTGGCAAAGTACTACTATTATTTTTTTCATTGTTGGACATAAAGATAAAAATAGGTGTTTTATCCCAGTTTCTTTTTTTATCATAGTTTTATGTAGAAATTTTCTGTATCACTTTCCTTGTATATCATATTTTGATGAAAATTTAAGTTGTAATAAATCTATCATTAGAATTAAAATGTAATATTTACACAAATCCTAGAAGATCTAATACACAATAATATTGATATATTCATAAGAATTATATTAAATCTATATATGAAAATTCTATCTTAGGCATTATGCCACTGATAATAAAAACAATTGTAGCATCCATTAAATAATAGTGGTTAAACCAAAAAAGATAATATAAAATTACTTTTAAAGACAGAAGATGGAAGCTAATGTCGTCCTATGACTGTGGCTGCTCAGGGGACCTGCATGGAATCCTGAACACATGAGCACTCACTGCTTAATTTTCCGTGGGAATGGGGTACTAGGTTGTCAAAGAGTTCTCACTCCTTGAAGGATCCTTGCTTTTGTCTTAGTTCGATGCAGCCAAGAGGGAAGAGAAAGGAGGATCTCCCAGATATTAACAGAGTCCCAGGTTCATTTTAAGATTTCAGGAGAAATCATTTGGAACTGGGAAATTCTTAACATTTCATGAATTTTCCATATACCCAGAAGGTTTTCGTTCAATCTACATGTTCCTGGATGCACGTGACTCTGCTCTGCTGTTGACATGAGGTCTCCTCATGTCTGTAGATGTCTACCAAGTTTTCCTGATCCAAGTCACCTTCAGATTGTGACTCTGTAAGGGAACATCATTTTTGCAGCTAAACTTGCCATGTATTCTTTCTTTAAGCCTTGTCTTACTCTCCTGTCTATTAACTAGTATTCTGCCATGAGGCACTCAACCTCATTACCTTTACATGTGAGAGAAACACAGGAACTAGTAACAGGGATCTTGACGCATTTTAAGAATCAGGCTGCAGGTCCCCTCATAGATGTGGTTATCAGAGATTCTGACCAGGCTTAGTGGTGAAGGAAGTGGCCAAATGCCCAAAGTGATAATGATATTGTTATTTTGCTGATGTTATCATTGTTGTTTATAATCCTTTTTTAAAAAAAAAATGAGGCTAAAAAGACTATAACCTGTTTCTGAAAGAAAAAAAAAAAAATTCAATTATCAGGGTAAGTGGCAAGTGACCAGAGGGGATCTTAGGAAGGTTTCTTTAGTCTGAGTTTGACAGGAACACAGTAAAAATGAATTAAGTCAAAATGGATCAAAGTAAAAGATTTGGGTAGGCAGCCCGAGAAAGAGGAGTGATAGAGAGGGCATGGCCCCTCCAGAAAGTTGGATCACCATCCAGGGCTCATTGCCCAAGGAAGCCCTCTGTTTGTGTATTGTCCCTGATTCTGAAAATTGTTTGCAGGTGGAGTTCATGCCCTTATTTTTTCTCATTTGGCAGAACTGGGGGCTACCAGCAACTGGTGTCTAAGTATTGAAAAACAGAGATTTTATTTGTTTGTTTTTGCTGTAAGATGATTATAAAATATGCAAAGATAAAAAAAAATTACCATTTCAACCAATGCTAAATATAAAGTTCGGTGTCATTAGGTACATTTACACTGTTGTCTAATTTCATTTCAGAATGCTTTTCATCATCACAATAGAAACTCTGTACCCAATAAACAATAACTAGACAATATGCCTATCTCAACCCCAATACATTCTGTTTCTATGAATTTTTTCCACTCTATATACTTTACATAAGTGAGTCATATATGTCCTTTTATATCCAGATTATTTCAATTGCATAAAATTTTCAAGGTTCATCCATATTGTACCATGTGTCAGAATTCCATTCCTTTTTATGGCTGAATAATATTTCCTTTTGTGTATATATTCATCTGTTGAGAAACATATGGGTATTGTGGCTACTCCATGTAATGTTATTATAAACTTTGGTACATAAGACTGAATTTTGGATATCCTCTGTAGTAATTTTAATGTGAGTAACATCTTCATCTTTATGAGTATGTAGCAAGGGAGTTATCAATTTTGAGTTATAAAATGCTATTTAATTTCTATTTAAATCTGCATTAAATTAATCTATTTAAAATTAGATACTATATAAGAGTTAATCATTTATCAATATCAAAAAAGCAATCAATCTTTCATGACTTTCTGAAGCCATACACATATCTCTTATTATATATTCTTTTTCATTTTGGTTGTTTCTGTTTTCCAGAAATGAGATGAAATTATAAAAAACTAATCACACATAACCCTTTCTAAATTTTCAAAGTACAATAACATATTTTAAATGTTAATATATCTTAGAAAAAATACAGGAAGGAAGTTTTATGAAGATCAGAATATATAAATAGATAACTGGAAATTATATTTTTGTCTTTGCATGAAAATTCATTTTTATAATTCCACATTTTAGATATACTGAGCAACTGGAAAGCAAAAAATGAATGACAAAAGAGCAAATAATTGAATAATAATAATAATAATACCCTACAAACTCTTTACTCAAATCTTCCTTCTTCCCTCTAACACAGTGAATAACTTATAAATAATGATCTAGCACATATATAAATCATGACAAACAAAGTCGAAGGAAAATACAAAAATGTAGACTGGTTGTAAAATAAGCCATGGTTGAATACAATCACCCTGGTGGGCTTTATCAAGATTTCACTTTGAGTAACAGGCTAAATGTAAAATAACTAACTAAATAAATAAATAAATAAATATTAAAATAAAAAAGGTAAAGTTGAAGCTGGATTAAATTTTTTTAACTAATATCACAGTTTAGCTATATGTAGACAGCACAATTTGTACTGCGTATCTTAAAAATAACTTTTAAAATTAATGCCAAATTTAAAGAGCACAGTTAAATATTTAACCTCTTAAAGAAAAAAGTTTTAAAATTATAAAGGCTTCTAGTAATAGGTAAGGACAAGATGTCATCATCTTTAAAAATAACTTAATGGAGATTTAAGTAATAAAAGGGGTAATAATTTATCTTAGATCTTTAAAATTAATATCAGAGGACTCCATTAACAGGAACATTTGAAAGACAAGTTCAATGTCTTCTGTTCTGATCTACTTAATCTTTTTCTAGTATGTTAAGTCTTCTATGCATTACCATAAAGCATCCTTAAATATTTTTCCCCCTATGCTGATATACAATTTCTGGCATCTCTGAGCCTATAATTTTATGATAATTTATGGCTCATAGAAAATTCCAAGCCCTTCTTATCAGGGCTTCAACGATCATTTCTGCATAGATGACTATCAAATATCTACCTTTAGCATTCACCAACGGTCTCCCATCATTTATGTGCACTATGGGAATTTCTAATTGTTGATGCCACTATCCCTGCAAAATTAACATATCTAAGTCAAAATTGTCATTCTTCTCCCCAGTCACCTTTCCCTTTGGGCCTCATTATTATTAAACCTGACAAATTTACTAACTTGTGCTAAACACACAAACTCAAATCAAAAGAATCACTTTTTGACATATTACTTTTACTTATTCTATAGATTTAGTAATTCACTAATATATATCTATATATATATTCCCTCTGGGTCTTTATGATCCTGTCCTGGTGTTTCATAATATAACCATCTCAGGCTTGATCTTCACCTAATTTACCATTGCCTCCAGAATTTCTCTATTTCAACTCATCTTGCAATTCTGCACACCACACTCCTGAAATTGTGAAATTCAGCATTGCAACTTACTCAAAACTTGTTTACAGTGTGTTAAGTGAAGCACACAATCATTGTCCAGAGAGTTCTCAGAGAGCTTCAAGAATGAGTCAAAATTAAAAGTGATCATAGCTAATGAGGATAAATATAGAAGTCTCCATATAGATAAGAAAAAAATTAATCACACTATCAGGTAAGGAGAAGCCAGGTGAAGAGTAATCCATATTTTGTTTATTTTTTTAAAGTAGTAAATGATTTGAAGTTCTTCTAAGTTCATTAAGCATCATTGTATGTTAAAGTTGCCCACAAAGTAGTTAACAGAATTCTATTCAGAAAAATAATTTCACTTCATTCTGTACTCATCAGAATTTATCTGGAAAATTGTTTTAACTTCCAAAGGCTGCTTTAAAAATCTAATTATAAGTAGAAGTTCTTCTGTGGAAGTATAATAAAAATCAGAAGATGCACATTCTGCCTAAAATAAAAAAAAAACTTATAGGACTGGTAGTAAATATTAAAATATTTAGGAGCTTTATATAAAAGACAAATCAAATGTATTTCATAGATATCAGAAGACAAACTAAGATATTAGTTATTTTTGTTTCAATATTAAATTAAATTAAAACTTGTAATACATTAAAATTAAATTAAATTAAATTCTATCAAAAATTGATAATAACAACTAGTCCATACCCTGGATCACAATTTCGTGACTGAGTTGATAGAAAGGCTTCAGGTCAATGTCTATTAGGAAAACTGTTTCAGCTATACAACCAGCAAAACATTTGCATGAGGGAAAAGGGAATTGTTATATCCTCTTTCATACTGTGGCTACTGAGATTTATCTTCAGAGAGGATCTCCCCTTGATGGTTGAGACAGGATTTCACAAAGCATGCCCACCTAGCTCCCTCTCCTCAAACCATGCCAAATATTCAGAAATGTAGTTTCAAAGTGGTGAGATCTCTATCTTCTTATTGTTCTTAATCTGATTTTTGCAGAAATATCATTTCAGTTCTACCAGCTATTAAGTGTCTTTCTCTTTTTTTTTCTTTTCAACTCACAATTTTCTCTTTTGCCAATGTGAACACCCTTCCAAAATGTGATGGGCATCTTGTAATAGCTTTTCTGTCATTTGTAGATGTACAGAGTGATATTTTTTTTTCTTGATTTCATTGCAGAGGGAATTATTTCATAGAGTTCGATTTGAGAGGGATCTGGACATGGCCTCTTCAGTGTTTTGATCATCAGTATTGATTCAGTTAATCCAAAAGCCAAGGAAGAGATTATCATCTCCCCTCCCCCCTGCACCTGTGGATTCTAAAAGGTCTGGGCAGATCAATTTCAGTCAAAAAATAAACAAATAGATAAATAACTCGAATGTATTTAAGAATACAAGATGGTTATGCTCCCCTTTTGAACTAAGGACATAATGGATCCTGAGATCAAGGGAGTTTTAATGTCCTCATTAAAACAAAGATTATGCATTGTACATTCTACTTTAATTTATATTTACATTGTGCAGCTTTTCAAGTCTGGACCACTTACTTCCCTTTAAGCATGCCATTTACACCAGTATCTGCTTCTACCTGAAAGCCCTTCCACCTTGCTGATCAATTATCTCAGAACTCCCCATTTCTATAAAAATTGATATAAATCCTGTTACCATTTAAAAATATTTTTTAATTACCTCTACACCTTTACAACTTCTTTCACTTCAAAAAAAAAATCTTTGTCTTTATTTTATGTCCTTTGGAACTAATTATTTTTTACTTTTTAAAAATTTCTGTGTGCTCTTTTCACAACAAGATTTAACAACTAACTACTCTTCATTCCTTATTTATTTTAATCTTCTATTTTTAATTTTAAAACATTTCTGTGTCTTTCTGATTATTTTAAATTTCATTTTAAGTTGGTAAAATTCTAGGAGGGCTTTAGGCTTTAAAAAAATGAGGGTAGGTAGCTAGTAGCAGAGATGATTTATTTCCAATGAAACAAAAAAATTATATATATATATTTTTTTGGGGGGGGATAACCACATTTTAGGGTGTTTAAGAAGCAGAAACAAAAACAGGAATAAACTTATGAGTGATTTGTTGAAGAAAATTCCTGTTAAATAGGAAGTGTGAGAGCAGGAGTAGGCAGAGAGTATCTCTTGATTCAATTTAAGTCAAACCTTTCATAACTATACAGAGAAAGAAGAAACATGATGTAGAAAGTATATTAGATGGTAGCACATTTTTCAGAAAATTTTGTCCACTCTGAGATAATGGATGTATATAGTGATAGCAATGAATGCCAAAATTTGTGGGTTACACATTTATACATTTGCACATAATGACAATGTAACTTGAACCCAATCCTTGTCCAGGATTCTTCCCTACTCCCAACTCCTCAGTTTCATACCACCACTGCATTCTTCCCAATTATAGATATTAGTGTATACATACTATATGATATATATATAAATTTTCTAGTTTTACATGCCTGTTATGAGTATTACACAGCTTCTTGGTGAGTAAAACAAATTATAGAGTATTTATAGCCCCCTGCTTTCCTTCCCCATTTTCTAGCTTTCCTTTCCTCCGCCTGCTTTGTAACTAGACTTCCCCAGATCATCTGTTATTTTGACTCTGGTGAGACTAGTACAAAAGCTTGATTATCTTTCATTCTACCCTTAGTTTACTCTAGCATTCACACATGAGAGAAAATATTTGACCTTTAGCTCTCTGAGTCTGGCTTACTTATACTACAGTTTTTGGATCCATTCATCCAGTGAAGAGCATCTTGGTTGTTTCCATAGTTTAGCTATTGAGAATTATGCTGCTATAAACATTGATATAGCTATGCTTTTCTTTAATGAGTTGAAGACAAGAAAAACAACCGTTAGAAAATATATATTTTTGAAATGGAAGTCAATACCCAATTAGGGAGAAATTATTTCTTCTTAGGAGGAGAGGTACATTTTCTTCTAAATCTTCAGAGTATATTTTGATATTTTACATTACACTTGTTATGTAAACATTTTCTGCTGATCAAATGTATAACTCATGCATTTGAATTTATTTTTCAGTGTAAAACTTTTCATATCATCCTTTTGTTTCCTCTCATAGATAAATTTGTGGATTGCTATAACTGTGCCAATTGTGCTTTCATGAAGTTAGGATGCTGACTCATTCTTTTCCTCTACTAGAACCTGTAAAGTATGCATACATTTTTAACATTTACTTGCCCTTTTATCCACAATTCTCTTCAGAAAAATCATTAAATAGGAAGAGTAGAAATAACACAAAATGCATTTATTGTCAAAGTACTTTGCAAATATCAAATGAATAGTCAGTGCTGCATACTTGGCCTTGAAATTCTGAAGGCAACCTTTCGTTTTTCCATTTGATTGCACATATATTACGCAGAACCTAGCATTTTTATAGTGCATAAAATCATGAAGAGACAAAAGGAAAATATTTTACTGGAAAAATGTGGTTAAGGAAAATCAGAAAATATAGAAAAATATCTTTAGTGACTATAAAAGCCTTGGTGTAAGATTGACTTCAGGGGCACAGATGGTGTGTTCTGATGTAGAAAATTGAGACTATGTTTAGAATACAAAATATAAATTATATATAGATTATTGAACATAGAAAATGAATAGAAATGAAATATATAGAATAAACAGAAAAAGAATAGAGTGCACAAGGTAGTTGTGTTAGTGTTTCATCTCTGTGACCAAAAATAATACCTGACTGGAATAAATATGGAAGAAAAGTGATTTTTTTTTTTTTTTTTTTTGGTTCATGGGTTCAGAGGTTTGTTCTATGTCCCACTGACTTCATTTTTCTGGGCCCTCCTTATGAGAGAATGTCGTGGTGGAAGGGTCCCGCACTTGTAGGGATCAGGAATCTGAAAGGGAGACAGCAAGAGAGGCAGAGAGCCAGCAAGGAGCTACAGATAAAATATAACCCCAACAGCATGTCCTTAATGACCTACTTCCTCTAGTCACAACCCACCTGTCTACAGTTAGGACCTAGTCATCCATTCAAAATATTAATCTACCAAATAGGTTTATCTACTGATCAGATTACAGTTCTCATAACATAATCATTTTCAAGTCTGAGTATTAATGCATTAGTGTATGAGCTTTTGGGGGGATACCTCATATCTAATCCATAGGAGTAGCTCATTACCAAGAGCTGTACACATTACTTCTTAAATGTCTTGTAATTCCAAGGTCTTAGATTTCTCTCATATTTTTGAAAATATTAGCCTCCTTTGAATGTGAAGACTATTATTTAATCATTGGAAGCTGCTTGACATTTCACATACTACTTGTATGCTACCAATGGTATCACATTATTAGTGCAATGCTGTTCTCCAGTATACCCTGCTTCTCACTACTGAATGAAGAGTATTTCATTAAACAAAGTTACAGGCACAAAGTGGACCTTCTAGAATAATTTCTGAATAATCAATAGATTCAATTACTATATGGCACAACAGAAATGTACTTAGATGATGTATTATGTTTGGAGAAGGCATTATGAAGCTTATCTTTAAGGAAAAACATCAATACACAGATTTTAAATATTACCCAGGGAAGTACTCCAATGCCCTGGGAAACCCGTCAACTCTCTCAGGTCACAGGATGGAGAACATCAGAAATTTCTATTTGTTTAGCTCTCCCAGTGTGTCTAGGTTAAGTGCTTTCATTAAAACATATCATGTTTTGTAGAAGGCAACTTACACTACAATCTTTCTTTTATTAAATATCATGATGTGCATAGGGGAAAAATCACAGTACTTGATGCCTTTCAAAAGGGACCAGATGGATGAATATGATTTTTCTTTTTTTTTAATGGTGGAGGTGGGATAGTTGTCAATTCTGTTTTGATTGATGGTTCTCCCATTTCCTCCTTAATTGCCCAGAATTTCCTGGCTATGTTAAGGCAAGACTAGATAAACAATCAATCACCCAGGCAAATGCTATTACCGATAATCAGAGATTGTATACATTATAGATTACACAGCTTCTCTTGGTTTTTTTAAAAAAAATTATAAGAACATGTATTCTTATTTCAAAAGGACATTGCACATGCATATATAGAATACATATGTACATATAAATTTACATTCACACATATACATATTTTTCTACACAATTTCCATTCATGAAAACTTCCCCATGTATTCCAGAAGACTGAATCCATCCTAACTCCCAGACCTAGTTTTGACTAATCCACAAAAGTCACATACTTTTTATTAAAGAGTTTGCTTTAGGAACCTAGATTTTAACCATAACCTGTGGGTTACTACTATTTGCAAGTCAGAGGGAAAGATAGAGATAAATTAATGAGCAAGACATATACATACTGAAGGGGAATGATTTTTAATTCTACCTTTGTGAAAGAGGCCCTCCCTCTCTCATACTACATGCAAACAACGAAGCATGTTGTTCTGGACTTTGCCGTTTTCTGGGAAAACTGGAGATTTTTTCCATTACAGTAGGTATACAATGAATTTGACAACATCCCTCTTCCCTCATCATCTTTCACAACCTCACCCTTTAGTAGCAATTTTTCTTATGAAAGAATGTGTTCAAGTTGTTTTTGCTTACACGCTGTCCTTTATGTACTCTTGCAACCCTGTGAAAGCATTCACTGTCTATTTGACAGATGAGAAAACTCAAACACTGAGAGGTTTGAGGGTGATGCCCACAAACATACTGTGTCAGAAGACAGCCAAGGTCTGAGAGCCCCTCATTCGGGCTGCAGTGACCCTTCCACATGAACCAAGAACTGGGTCCTCAGAAAGCCTGATAGTTTTGTAAAGGACGCTCAGAACCCCAGTCCTACTCTCTTGATTTCCTATTTCATAGATTACTCAGTTGCCCTGCCTAGTTGCCCACACACTCTGTCCCGCTTTCCAGATGGGACCTCCTGTCCTTCCTACCTTAGACATGTTTTCATCCTCTTTCTAGAACTGGATGATGTCTGCCAATTATGGAGGTTAATGACTAAAGGAGTATCCCTCAAAGTAACCAACACCAGAAATGGCTTCCAAATTAATTAGATATCTTGAACTCATTTCTAAGTATGAAATCACTCCTGAAATACTTGTGGTCTCCACGTAGCCTGCTGAGGACCATGCAAGGATCTTTCAACCACAGTCCCACAAAATGATCTAACTACATACTACAGACTTTTTCATATAGACCTTCGTCCTTTATATATACCATTTATTTTAAATATAATCAAAACAAATTAGGACTTAATTTGTTCTTAAAGAGTGATGATTAATTTTACATAAAATAATTATTATGGGTGCTACTTCCAGTAGAAATATTTTCAGAATAACATATCCAATTTTAAATCAAAATGAGAATAATGTCCAGCTTCTACAATCTTTAGGAATCTAATTTATGAAAAAATAACTTGTCCAAAACATTAAAAATTCCTGAAAAAAGTAATAAATTTCTTAGTTTCTTCTTAAATTAAAAAATAAAGTCAATGTTCTAAATAATTAAAAAAAATTCATTCTCTACTAGAAAAAAATAAACCATGGATCATTCAAAAAAACAGCTTTTAACAATGTGAACTCACAAAAAAATCAATTCTTTCCTGTGCTATTATTCATTTGATAGATTTTACTACATTATAGCCCAACCTCATAAAACAAGGATGAACAAGTTATTTACCAAAACATATCCATGATTAAGTTTTATTTATTTGTGTAAAGCCATAGAACACATACTTCTAAACAGTAACAAATGAGCAATGTCTGTGAATCTCTCTTGCTGTCAGTTAATCTATACATTCTCCACCCTTGCTTTCTCTCATCACAAATGTAACAGATACTGGTTTTTGTTTTAGAAAATTAATCATACCATTGTTTCTTTTCCTGACTGGCCAACAATGACTTCAAAAAATTAAAGAATTTATTAGGGAATGTAGGAAAATATTGTATGCAGCTGAATATATAATCTTTCCTTTTCCTGAAAGAAATAGTCAATAATTTCAATATAACTTTTGATTATCAAAGATTATAATAAAAAGGTCACATACTCATGGCAGATATTGGATAGATGGACATAGACACACACACATTTGACAAAAGATTATTCAGAATATAATAAACTCTGGCAAATCAATAAGGAAAGTTAACCGTATCACCCTAACGGTGAAAAATGTACACATGAATTTTAGTATTATGTACTAAAATATACGTGGGTAATCAGAGAAAAAGCATAATTTATCACAATGAATTGTCATTTTTGTTTTCTCAAATAAAGACTTAAAAAAATACCACACCAACTATGTGCAAATATTTGAAGAAATGAAAAATTTCTATAAAACTGGGGAAAGTATAAACTGATATTATATCCTGTAAATCAAATTGACTTTATCTTATAAATTTGAATGTTTATATATATCATGTAGTAATTTCATTGTATATCAGAAGATATCTATTAGGCTTTTCAGAGAAGCACAATTTTAAAAGCTCCATGTTAAGGACTAGAGAGGTAGCTCAGTGGTAGAGTGTTTGCCTGGCATGTGTGAGGGCTGGAGTTCGATCCCCAGCACCACTTATACAACTAAGTGACAGGAAAAGCTAAAATAGATGGGGAAAAATTTTTAAAAATTAACTCTTTCACAAAAGAAAAAAGAAGTCTTATAATAACTTAAATATTCTTCAAGAAAGTAGTAGCTAACTAAATTGTAGCAAGTTATAATTTTAATTAAAAATACTATATATCAGTACACATTGACAAATGAATAAATTAAAGGTCTCCAAACCAAAATAATCGACAGATATAAAATCATTATATAAATTATGCATTTATAAAAAGCTTACAAATAATGCATTTAAAATAGAAAGGAGGAATAACAAACACTATTGGAAAGAACCAAAAGTTAACTCAGTGGTATGGTTAAAATCAATTATTTAATGTTGGCAGTGGGTAAATATTTTTATATTTGTACTTTTATGTGTTGAATATTTTATTAAGAGCATCTTAATAATGGAAGAAATCATGCTGAGTAAAATTAGCCAAACCCAGAGACTCAAGTGTCAAAAGTTTTCCCTCATTTGTAGAAGCTAGAGCAAAACTCAGGCTTGGGTGAAAGGTCAAGCTCATGTACTAGAATCACCAAAGTCGAAGTTATACATAATTTAGAAGAACCATAGGTATGTAGGGGAGTGGTACAGAAGGGGGTGAGAGGGAGTGGTGATAGGGAGGAATGGGGGTGGGTAGGTGGAATCAACAATGTTGCTTACTCTTACTCCTCCAGAAGTCAAATAATACTTCTACAATCATTTAATTCTGGAAAATGAACTATTCAAAGAGAGAGACATATATTTATGTTATGGGGGTAAGCACAGAAGAGTCAAGAGACTGGGGTGTGGGTGATGTGGGAGTGATTCTGGATTAGTTGTATTGTACAATACAACTCCTTAATCAAATTTTTAAAAAAAGAATATATACAGTCAAAAAAAATTCTTCTACAGTCTTCCATAATACTGTTTAGGGTGTTCCTCTCGATTTATAATCTACAATGTCATATTCTTAGATGTCTTAAAATTAGCACTCATAAGTACTGACAGTT
>PVKS010012115.1:0-54724 GCA_004027875.1 Aplodontia rufa | reverse complement strand
CTGATTTTTTGCCTGTCAAAATTACTAAAATTCTATTTCTCTTAGGGTTCTTGAGCTTTCTGTTTTTCTGCCTAGAAAAATTTCCCCCTAATATATGCTTCATTCTCTTTTTTCTCACTAGAATGAATATTCCACCCCTTCAGTCAACTTTGTCTGATTATCCTATTGAAAATAGCCCATCTGGTTCTTCCCACTCCTTAATCTGGCAAAATGTGCCATTCTGTTTCTAGTCTTTATGTTTGTTACAGTACTTATTCATCTCTGAAATGATGTAGTTTATTTTGCTCATAGATAGATTGTCTTTCTCCTCCATTAGAATGCACACTCCATGTGTGGGGAGTCTTCTTTGATATGTTTATTACTGGTTTTTCAATGCTCAAGTCAGGGGCAGTCACACAATGCATGACAAGTGCAATTTTATCTTAAAAATGATTAATAATTTAATTCACGGTAAAAGTAAAAATTGTCCAAGTTAAAATACAGGCTGAGAAATAAAGTAGTATTTGAAGATGAGATAAAATAAAGTTAGTCAAAGTACTGCCATTGGTAAAAAAAAAGGCTCTGAGATGCTGAGATAAACTATTCCTTACAAAACAGTTATTTCTTGGGCAATTTATATGAATAAAAAGATACTGAATTTTATTAAGTTTCTTGGTGGATGGAATTCAGAAATAGATTATGTCAAAATTTTAGAAATAGGACTAGTACATTGCATTAATTATGCCATGTTCATCTTTGGAAATAATGTTTTTGAAGCAATGCTAATTATTTGAATGAGGAAGAGGGTTTTATTTTAAGGAACAGCAGCATATTCAGAGTTTTTTCTTTTTTTGTGGCATTTCTCCAGCTACAGAAACTAGCTGTCAAAAACTTCTTTCTTTCCCAGAAGACTTTTGTGAGGTGGAAGCTGAGGCTGCAGTTCTATTCCAAGCCAAACTTTGTACAGTAGGAGCAAATAAAATGCAGAAGAGCATTCGGTGATTTTTGATGAAGGTAGCTATTTCCAATATTTAGAAGTCTATGCAACTTTGTTGCTGACTTTTAAAAAATGTGATCTGGGAAATCTGATTATTTCCTATGATGTTCTGAAATGTATGGTTCATAAACAGAGGAATAAAGAGTAAAGAGGATACTGTTTATGAAGAGCAGTTTAGAGATTGGCAAGCATTTGGCAAAAGTGTTTTTATTTTTATACTATTCATTTATTTAGCAATTGTTTCTCTTTGTGTGTGTGTGTTTGTATGTACATGCACATGTGTACATGCTACTGAGGACTGAACTCAGAGGCCACATCCCTAGCCCTTTTTATTTATTTACTTTTTTATCTTTTTAACTTTGAGACAGGGTCTTGCTAAATTGCCATGGTTGGCCTCAAACTTGTGATCCTTCTGCCTTAGCCTCCTGAATAACTAGAATCACAGGTGTGCAACACTGTGCCTGTAATCTCTGGTTTGTGAAGAATGGTTTGGAGAGTAGTGTGTTGACAAATATTTAAATATTGGCTCTTCAGGGAAACTAAAATTACCCTGATCTCCAGTGTTTGCCCATTTCGGTGGTGTAAATATCTCTAATATAATGATTTAAAGCTACCACCAAGATTTTGATGTCACTGAATACGAAGATGAAAAGAGATGGACAAAGCTGCCTCTAGTGAGCTGATAACAAGCAGGTTCCAGCAAATCTTTGGTTGGAAAGAACAGAATGGAGGATTAGTGAGTAGTTACAGGGAAACTAGTGGAGAGATGATGTGGTCTAAGCTATACTGATGAGATTTGAACAATTCGCTCAGATATTGAAGTGATAAAGAAGCAGATTATACTAGTGGTTAAGAATTAAGCTGTGGAATATTGGAAGATATATATGTATGTATACGCATGTATATATACATACACACACATACATACACAATGGAGTTCTACTCAGCAATCCAGAGACTTGAGAGTCTAGGGTCCAGTGTTTTCTCTCATTTATGGAGGCTGGAGCTAAACCCAGGCTTGGGTGAAAGCTTATCAAACTCATGTATTAGACCCAAGAAAGGCATAGCAACACATAATCTAGGGGAACCATAGATATGTAAGGGGGAGGGGAGAGGGAGAGAGGATAGGAAATGATCTAGGAAGACAATCATCAATGTAGCATACTCTTTACCTCCTGAGAATCCAAATAATACTTATATAATTATTTAATACTGTAAAATTTACAATCTAAACATTTATATTGGTTGTAAGGGCAAAATATAGAAGATTCAAGAGACTGGGTTGTGGGCAATGTGAGGGTAACTGGTTTAGGAGTAAATTCATATGATATTGTTACTTTATACACAGTTAGGATTGCACAATAACTCCTTAATAAAAAAAATAAAAAAAGAATTAAGACTATACTCAGTGACATTGAGTCCAAATCCTGGTTCTGCTACTTACTATCACTGTGATGCTGGGCTGTGTTTCTGGCCCTTTATGGGCTTCAAGGTTTCATTTATAAGTTGGTGATAATGATTGTACCACTCAGGGTTGGTATAAGGAGTAAAAGAAACAATCCCCATGAAGCACTTCAACCAATAAAGAACACAATAAATGATGTCATTAGCAATGGAGAGGAGATGTTGGAAATTTGTGACTGGTATGTTGGAGGGTGGGCAAGGAAGGACAAAGAGGGGTCAGCAGTGACTCGTAATTTTCTGTACTGCCTATCAGGTAATTAGAGATGTGATTTTTGACAATCCTCCTAGTGATTCTGTCAGAAACAAATTGAAAACCTTTTTGTTACAAGGGCTTTCAGTGTACCCTGATTAGTGCAGGGTGATTAATTTTCTGTGAATAATGAAATGGAATTATTTTCTGAGACTTAAAAGTTTGTGGTAAAGGATATAAGTAAAATTAGTTTGCAATAGCTGGTGAGTAGGGAGCAGGAGAGTAAAGATACATACTAGGAAAATATAAGAGCATTATGTGGTAATATTGAAGAACTAAAAGATATTTGATTCATGGAGAAAAGAAACAATGTAAATATCAGTCAACTAAACAAACTCAACAAAATAGGAAAACAAATCCTAGCAGTTTTAATACAAGCTATGAAGTTTGTGCCAGAAATAGTCATTTTTCAGACTTAAAGTAAAAAACATTTCATGATAGTAAAGATCAAAAGTACATTGTTAATGCTACAGATTGAGCAACTTTTGTAGCAGGAGAGTGTCCAACCAGACATGGCTGCTCTGCAGGTATAGCTTATGACACTTGCTCGCTATTGAAAAATTCAAACAGGCCTTCCACAATAGTTAATTACCAAGTCAAAAGTGAATAAAATAATAAGAATGATTGAGATTTATTAAACACTGCTGTAACCTTACGGGAGGCTCCTTGAAAGAGTTGGTTTTTTAATTAAAAAATAAAATTCATATGTCTTGACGATTTCTTTGTGTAAACCTTGCAAACTAGCACACACATCATTAATTCTATGCTCTCCTTTCATGGATCTTTCCTAGTGGTTGTAAAGCCTGTTTGAACTTAGGATCTTTTAGGCCTGGGCATATATTGCAGTATGTGATCTTTTCTAGGGTGGTGAAACATTGTGGGTATTTCCTGCCCTTCAGGTATTCCACATTGATAAAATGTAAACTTACATGTGATTTTCCTGGCATGGACATGCAGAATTAAGTACATGGGGCTACCCACCGGAAGTCAGCTATATAATTTCCTTGTCATAGATTCTACTTTTAGATTATCTGAAAAACTACATAGATTATTTTGGGACAGAAATCACTAATGTGTGGGGAGACATGTTTTTCTCTGTTCATTTGCCCAGTCAATCTTTAGAGATTGAATAATTGAATCAAGAATGGGTATTTGTATGAAGGGTATTGTCTTCAGAGAGAAAGAGAAGAGCAGAGAATAAAACGAATGAGGGAAAAGAAAGGAAATGTGCCATAAGGATGCAGAAAGGTAGGAAAGGAGGTTTAGAGGAAAGGATTGAATGTTAGTGATGAGAAAGCTGAGGAATGAGAGACAAAAAATATTTTTAAAATATCTGGTTAAACATTGGATTCTTCTTAGTTCTGGTTGTTGAATTCTTTTTTCTTTGATTATAACACTTTGCACCAGATATTTGAATTTTATGGGGAAAAAATCACAAAAATTACCAATTTGTTCCCTGTTCTGAAATATTTTAGATCGGTCTTTTGTATCAAAATCAAATATGATGAAGGTAAATATTTTCATACAATGTAGACATCTGATTATTCAGAGAGCCTTCAATTTGTATGAAAATCTTAAAAGGTGTTAATCTGTATTTCTCCCCTTAAAATTTAGAATATTGTAACTTAAACATTTTTTAACTTAAGACAAACCCAGCTTCATAAACAACCATGTTTTCTGCTTAACTTTATAACATGTGATTCTTGTGAAATACATCTTGACCTTTAATCATTAAATTAATATATCTTATTTAAGAAGTCCATTTCCAAACAATATATTCAAAGCATTAACTTAGAACTGGAATATTATATTGTGATAAATATCAATGCCTTTCTGATTGAAAATTGAGACTCACCATACTTAGAATACTAAAGCTTTCTATTTTTCCTTTCAACATGTAAGAAACAAAGCTTCCTGAGCATAAATAATAACGCACACAATAAGGAAGAACATCATGATTTTGTTCCCTAAATTATTTAATGGAAGGGAGTGTGAAGGAGAGAGTGTGACTCAAGGCCAATGGCAGAATTAAAAAAATATATTGTACTTTGTGATTGAATCAAACCCATAGGGCTGTTTGATAATTAGTGAGACTGAACCTGAACACAGATTTCTATGCTACCTTGCAGTTTTTATGTATTGTGATAAACTAGACTTGGTAACTCTTGGTGGTAAGTAAATTCTCTGGAGATAATGCACCACTATAACATTTTGTGTTTTCTAAAATATTTTATTGACTTCTGTGAGGTCATGAAGCAGTTAATATTTATGTGTAAAAGTAAGAATGAAATCTATTTACTATTTTTCTTGGGTTGGCTTTGTTTGCAGGATATTAGAGAAAGGTGATCTGTGAACTGTTACTTGGAGAAATTTTGGATTTCTCTATAGGTGTGGGTTTCATTTTGGCTTTGTTTCCTGCTCAGAACAATCGTCTTTCTTTTGTTATGCTGTAGGCAAGATATAATTCTTCACTCACACAGCTTTTATTTCCTTTTTATTGCATTGGAGCCGGTGGTATCCCTAAAACATGAATGCTAATGCTGGTGTGTACCCTATATTAAAAAGAAATTGCAGATTTAGGAAAACTGAAGTAAAAGAATATGATTCCATAACTAAATAGTTTAAGGTATTAGTTTTTACTTTTTCATTTTGTAATATATTAAAAAGCCCTGCAAAACAGCATTGTGGCACATTTATTAAAAAGAGGGATGGCCTTGGTGTCGTAGACTTGCTATCTGGGACGGGCAACTGTGCACTTTACAGATGGATGTGGATGTCTGGATGGAAGATCACATCATCTACTAAGCCTAGTGGACTTTAAGAGCAGTGGATGACCTAATAGCTCATTATGCCTGCAGACTCACGCAAGCTTCCGTATGTAGCCAGTGGGAGGATAAAGTCATACAACCACTTTGGAAAGCACTTTGGCATTTTATTATTGAGTGAACATATACCTACCTTTGCCCCAATAATTCCACTCAGAGATATTATCCAAGAGAAATGAAAGAATATTTCCATAGAAAAAAGGTTTGTAGATGAACGGTCATAGAATCTTTATTCATAATTGCTATAAACTGGAAACCACTCCAAATTTCAATAACAGATGAGTGTATAAATAAGTGTGCTATAGTTATTCAGATGAATACTACCCAGTAATAAAAAAGAACCAACTATTGATTGCAATCATCAGCATTCATGAATCTCATAAAACATAATTCTGAGAAAAAGCAGCCAGGTATAAGAGTGCTGATGGTATGATTTCACTTTATGAAGAGCATCCATAGGTAAAAATAACCTATGGTATAGAAACCGGAATGGTGGTTGCTCAGAACGTATGAGAATGGCCTAGAAGGGGGACCCAAGGGAACTTTCTGGGATGATGGAGATGTTCCATATTTTTAGTTAGGGTGATAGTAGATATGTATCAGAAATTATGACTTAAAAATTTGTTCATTTCACTTTATATTGATTTAGCCCAAGTTAAAGTTATTAATTTTTAATTATTATAGTGTATCATGAATGATACCAGAATATGAGAGCAAGTTTGAATAATGTCATTCTCTTACAGGCAAAGTTATGCAAAAGACATTTGGGTTTTTATTTTCATTTTTTGCTGTTTTATTAGGATGAATTGATTATATATGCCTTCAAAACTACTTCAGACAGCTTTCTCCCTTAATGTTATGTGTTTTATGACTTCCTGGATTTTACACACACACACACATACACACACACACACACACACCCCTACACCTGGATGTCTGGATGGAAGTCATTGGCCTAACCCTGTCACTTTCTAATATAATATTCCATTTTTAAAATGCTACATAGCATATATTAGTATGTGAAGGAATGAATGAATAAGTATGTGTATATATGTTTTCCTTTTATGGATATATATATATATATATATATATTCCTTTTATTAATACATCCAAATCAAATTCCTTTTGGCATGAAATTCTACTTATGGTACACATGATAGTACTTTGGCTTTGTAAAACTTTGGTTGAGGTTCCAAAATTTACAATAGTATTCTGCATATATAGCAATAGTACTCATTTTTGCCCATTTCTTTCTTTCAATTGCTGTTTCCAGTTTTAGGTAAAGAGTATATAAGAATTGCCTCCTAAGAAATGTCAAAATCTTGAGTAACATAAGTAATCAATTTTTTTATTTCATGTGTCAAATGCTGAACAATTTTTGAAAAGTAAAATTCCAAATTTCTAGATTAAATTAGAATGTATTAGAATTTTGCTTTCAGTTTCTGTGCCTCAATAGCTTACACTGTATAATGTTTTTAAAATAGTTTGAGATTTTGGGAAAAATTATTTTGACATATTTGTTTATATTTGAATTTTTTTTAATTGTAAACTTTCTGTTTATAGTGGAGAATGGAGACTGTGAGGAGAAAAGAACACAAATTAATAAATGAAGGGGGCTCAACACAGGCAAGAGAGAAGGCATACAGATTCAGGGCCTCAAATGCTAAGACAATATGTGCAGGCTCTGTGGGCTTGAAGGGTTCAAGCCCTTGCTGAATTGAATTGTTAAGACTGAGGTAGTCAGAGGAAGTATTTGAGGAGTGTGGTGAGGTAGTCATGGTGATAAAAAAAGATTTTAGAAGATGCAATTTAAATTAACTGGAAGAAGAGTTTTGAAGCAGTGAGGCTAGCTAAGAGAAATCTGAATTTGTCAAAATGACAAGAATAAAAAAAATTAAGGAGTTTAGGCATATGTCATAATGACAAGTCAATGTAGTCACTTTACAGCCTAATACCTCACTCTAAAAGACCAGTGGGTTTAATAATTTATGTAGTTTGTATTTAGGAAGTGTAGACAGGAACACAATATTATATTGCATGCAGTCATTTGCTTACTTATCTTTTGACTTCATAGTATAAATATTTATTACTTTGATTTTCATATATCTTCAAAATTTTGAGCATAGAAAGCTGCAAAAATGCTGGCAGACATTATGAAGCCAGCCAATAAATCATTATTGTATGTGTAAAACCATGTACTGAGCATTGTTCTTGACACTGGGAATATAATGCAAAACAACAGAGAAGTAGTCATTTTCCTCAAGAGGTATATATTTTACTGGAGAAGATAAATTATATTCAATTCATTCTTTTACTTATTTGTTCATTCCTTCACATACTGATATATGCAATGAAGCAATTAAAAAATGGAGTAGCATATTAGAAAGTGATGGAGTTGGGCCAATGACTTTAATTAGACCTCAGGTAAGACTTGAATGATGAGACCTGGGGAAAGTATTTCAAGATGAAATAGAATCAAATGCAAATAAAAGGGAGTAGAGATGAACTTTGCATGCTCAAGAGGGAGAAGGAAAGGATGTGTGACTGCAATATAGTGACTAGTAGAAGATGGAGGGACAGGAGGTCTGAGAGGCACTGAGGGACTATTAATACAGAGCCTGAGGCTGTGGTAAAGCACTCAGATTTTATTTCAATTTTAATGGTAAGACAGGGAGACAGAGAAGTTATTTCAATCAGCTTTTTTGCTACTGTGACCTAAAGAACTGACAAGAGAATTAGAGGAGAAAAAGTTTATTTTGGGGCTCACAGTTTCATAGGTCTTAGTACATAGATGCCTGACTACATTCCTCATGGCCCAAAGTAAGACAGGACATCATGGCAGAAAAGTGTGGTGGAGGTAAGAGGCTTAGAACATCGCACCAGGAAGGAGAGGGGGAGAGAGAGAAAGAGAGAGAGAGAGAGAGAGAGAGAGACTGTCCCCTCATCATTGGACAAAATATATACCCCCAAGGCATGCTCCCAATGACCAACCTCCTCTAGCCACATTCTACCTGCCTTCATTTACCACCCAGTTAATCCTTATCAGGGAATTACTTCACTGATTGGGCAAAGGCTCTCATAATCCAGTCATATCATTTCTAACTAAACCGTGCATTGTCTTACACACAACCTTTTGGGGAACACTTAATACCCAAACCTTAATAGAAGTGGTGTAATTTGATTTATGCTTCAGAATTGTCATTTTAGTTGCTTTATGGACATTAAGACTGAGATAGGGAACAATTAGAAGGCTCTTGCAAGGGTTCAGGTAAAACATAATAAAGGCTGGAAGAGGGCTGTGATAGTAGAAGTGGTCTGAAAGTGGAATAATTTGGATTCTGTTTAGTGGTAGAGTGGGGATGCATTCTTAAAAAATCATCTGTGGGCATAAGGGGAAGATAGGAACCAAGGAATACATATAAGTTTTACCCTTGAGGATCTTAGTGGATAGTGGAGCTATTTAAAGAGATGGCAAAAGTTAAGTGAGGGGAGGTGTGTGTGTGTGTGTGTGTGTGTGTGTGTGTGTGTGTGTGTGTTTATAGTCAGAACTTATCCATGGGATGTTATATACATATATATATATTCTATCCCTAATTAAATAGATAATATAGAATTTTTTTCCACTTCACATTTCCACTTGTATCCTTAATAGGTGTCTCACAATTAATGATATGAGGACTGAAATATGGCCCCTTCAGCATGTGAAGGTCAAGAAATAAGGAGATTTCTTGAGAGGGAAAGAAAGATCCCTTTGGTAGAGAACTAAGATCCCAACTGAAGAAATTCTTTCAAGGAGGGAATGGTCAGCTGTATCAAAAAGTGTCAAGTATGTTTTGAGACTGAAAATTTATCATTGAATTTCAACATGCAAATCACTAAAATTTGACAAGAGCTATTTCAGTGGCAATGGCAAAGCCAAAAATCTTGGAATATATCAAGAGAGAAGAGGGAGCCAGGGGTGGTTCATGCGTGCTTGTAATCCCAGCTGCTTGAGAGGCTGACGTAAGAGTATCACAAGTTCATTCAAGACCAGCCTCATAAATTTTAGTGAGGTCCTAAGCAACTCATCAAGACCCTGTCTCAAAAGAAAACATTTTAAAAAAGGGCTGAAGGCTGAAGCTGTGGCTCAGTGGTTAAGCACCTCTGAATTCAATCCCTGATACCAAAAAGAAAGGGGAAAGAAAGAGGGATGGAAGGAGGGAAGAAAAAGGGAGGGAGGGAGGGATAGAGAGAGAGAGAGGAGAGAGAGAAAGAGAGAGAGAGAAGAGGGAAAAAGGATTCGAGGACAATAAATGTAGATTTTCAAATCAGCAAGAAGAGTGGGAATATAAATTTTGAAGGGAAGAATCATGGAATAGTTCTGGCAACGCTGACTTAATGCAGACTTAAATTTAAATGAGACCAATCAGTATAATCAAAATTTTCTCTAGCTCTGTGCATTTCTGGTTCTGGATAGAATGAGATAGCTGTGTATGACAGGGATCAGGGTTTATTCCTGACGAAAGAAGATTTATCTTTTGTTTTTTTTTTTTTATCATCACTATGATCAACATACTTGCCAAGAACAACTTAGAGGAGGACAACTTTATTTGGAGCTCATGGTTTCAGAGTTTCAGTCCACTGTCAGCTACCTTCATAGCCTTGGGTCTCAAGTGAGGCACAGTGTCATGGCAGAAGGGTAAGATAGAGGGGAGCAGCTCAGGACATGACAACCAGGAAGAAGAGAGAAAGCTGTGCTCATCAGGGACAAAATATAAATCCCAAAATCATGTCTCCATAGTGACCTATATTCTCCAGCCACACCCTACTTGTGTACAGTTACTACCTACTGAATCCACATCAGTGGATCAATCCACTGATTAGGTTAATCCACTTTTCTGCCACTGATGATCCAATTACTTTTCCTATGAAAATACTTTCATTGTCGCACACTTGAGCTTTTGGGGGACAACTCGTACCTAAATCATAACCTCCTGCCACTGGCTCCCAAAAGCTCATGCTTATCTCGCAATGCAAAATAATTTAGACTATTTTCAAAAGCCTCAGAGTCTTAAAACTTCTAGAATTGCTCAAAACTCCAAGTCCAAAGTCTCATTTGAGTGCAATACTCTTGGATATTTTCCCCTGTAAATATGATAAGCAAGATACATATACCCAATATATGACACAGGGTAAGCATTTCCATTCCACAAGAGAAAACCAGGAGCACAGAAAGAAGGGATGGGACCAAAACAAGACCAAAATACAGCTAGGAAAACCAGTTCTGTAGCTCCACCTCTAGCATGTGGAGCACATCGCATCATTGATTTCTCTTCAAAAAGTTTGTGTAGCTCTGCCTCTATGGTCTTGCTGATTGCAACCCACATGTCCTCTCTTGGCTTTTCTCTGCTTGATGCCTATAGCTTTCCTTGGCAGATGTTCCACATTACTAGCTATGGTTTCCTTCTCATATCTTCATTTATCATCTTCTGAGCCTTCATTGATTCCAACTCTGATACGCTTTGATTAACTCCCCAGGTCTTCCTTTAAAATCTTGGTGGAATACTTCAGAACTCCCTAACTCCAGCATCCAACATTCCCATAGAACCAGAGACATGTGGTTGATGCCATGGTCTGCCACCATCTTGAGCAGTAGCCAAGTCTAAGCTGCAATACTCTTCTAAGTGCCTGGGTGGCTGAGCATAATGAAACAACTTCCTTGGTCCCTCTGTTCAAATAGTACCCGGCTGTTTCCTCTCAAAGGAAGTTTTACTTTTGCACCCTTGAGCCTGAGAAGGGTGTGATCTTGCCAATTCCTGAGATGCCCTCAAGCCAACTTTTGTATTGTTTTTGAGAAAGTATTTAGCATCTCTTTAGTGGCTATAATCTTTTTAACAACCACACCTGCCTTAGCTCCAGTTTTACCCACTTTTCTAGCCAAATTGAAAGTTTTAAAAATCTTTCTGCTCGGATTTCTGATCCTGATTATCACAGTAAATTTTGTTGAAAGTCATCATCACTATCCATACCACTCTTTGAATACTGTGCTGCTTCAAAATGCCTCTGTGAGATAATTACCTCAATCATATTTAAATTCAGCCTCATGGAAAGTCTCAGTACAAAGGAAAACTGTAGACAATTCCTTTGCCAGAATGTAACATGAATTGTCTCTAGTCCATTTTCCAATACAGTCCTTCTCTCTGAAACCTCATGAACCCAGTCTTTACTGTACACAGGCCTATCAACATTCTGGTCCTTCGAGTTCCCAGAAGAATGGTCCATTAAGCTCCAATTATAACATTCTAAAGATTTTCCTGCTTACGTCCAGATTTTTCAAAATTCTTCCCACCAACCAGCAACAAAAGTTTCTGAACCATATGATCAGGTTACTGACAGCAATGACCCCACTCCTGGTAACTATTTCTAATTATTGTAGTTAGCTTTTTCATCACTGTGACCAATATACCCACCAAAAACAATTTAGAGGAGGAAAAACTATTTGGGGCTCATGGTTTCAGAGGTTCTGTTCACTGTTGGCCAACTCCATTGCTCTGGGTGGAAGATGAGCAGCTCAGGACAGAGCAACTAGGAAAGGGAGTGGGGAGCACTTCACTCACCAAGGACAAAATATAAACACCAAACTCATGCCCACTGTGACTTACTTTCTCCAACCACACTCTACCTGCCTATGGTTACCACCCAATTAATGCATATCAGTGAATTAATGCACTAATTAGGTGACAACTCTCATAATCTAATCTTTCACCAATGAACATTCTTGCACTACCTCACAAATAAGATTTTAAGGTCCAACTCATATTAAAACCATAACATCCTCATTTCAGTAAATAGTAACTCTATCCTTCCAAAAATTTGGAGTCATCTTTTATTTTCTTTTCTTTGCACTCCATGTTAAATCTTTTGGTAAATCCTATCAGATAGTGATTATGGTTCTAGGACATGGATTAGATGCTGAATGAAGAGGAGTGTTTTCATGGGATAGGATGTGGGGTTTCCACAGAGCAAAAAGGCTGGGGGATTGGAGACCATTTGTGAAGATGGAAAGTATTTATAGGGATTACTAGATGAATAATTTGTATGGAAAAGAGATGCTTTGAAATTGAGATTTTGGAAGTGCTTCAATTATAAATGATGGTTAGCTCTTTAGGACAAAACAATGTGAGGATGATGGAGAAAAAGTCATTGGAATTATGGGAGGCAAGAACAGAGAAGCAGGCATATTTATTGGTGGATATTGAAGTCATTGAGAATGCTAATAAGACAGTGGAAGAAAGATGAGTTGGGTATTAAAGCCCCCAATAAATGAGTGACTGAGCAAGTCATTTCATGAAATGAAAAAGAGATGAAGAAGTCTAATGGAACAGACTTCAAATGACTTTGGATTCTGGAAAGACAAGGGAAGAGGAACTACTTGAAATGGAATTGGAAAAAACAAGTAAACTTTATGCTTAGACTTGAGATAAGTCTAAGAATATATAAGAAAAAAAAGCCAGAAAAAACTACCATTTAGAAGTACAGTGAGGACAAACTGAACTTCATTGGAGCAAGAAAGTAAGGGATAATTTGAGAATACAGGAGAAAGAGTTTAGTGATGAAGGACTTTAAATATCAGTGTGCAAGGTGAAAAAATTCAGGAGAATGGGAATAGATTAGGGGAAGTTCAAAGTGACACGGGAACCTCTCTGACAGAATAGATGATTTGAGAGGTTAGGACTTCTCATAGTGATTGAGGGAATTGAGAAGGTATTGGCATGATGAATTG
This sequence comes from Aplodontia rufa, assembly GCA_004027875.1. NCBI lineage: Eukaryota > Metazoa > Chordata > Mammalia > Rodentia > Aplodontiidae > Aplodontia > Aplodontia rufa. Next base: position 41,447 of record PVKS010012115.1, on the reverse strand, counting down.
GTCCCACAACTCTCAAAACAAGTAGTATTTTAATACCTCTATATAGTTATTCTCTTTCTCCAGGGGAAGAAGCAGCTCATAGGAGTATAATGAGAATGAAAGCCTTGGGATAGCTGGAGATATTGTTTGGGAGGAAACGAGCAAACTGGGAATCGCTACATTGATGTGACTTTTCAATCAGAGATTTTGTTTGAGTTTTCTTTTAGCTATCTATCTGAAAATTAAAGGTGGGCAATTTTATTTTTTCAAAAGCAAATTGAAACATTTATGGATAATCTATACTGAAATAAAATCTTCTATGAGCTTTTCCATTGAAGATAGTGTTTAGTTTGAAGCCATTAATTCATTCCAAATCATTGCATATTATTTAAATTTTAATTACATACCCATTAATTAGTTTCATCTAATTAGTTAGCATAGAAGCTTGGACTGGAGTCCAAAATGGTGCAAACAGCATGGCTTCTCAAATATATCTGAACTGTGATTTTAAAAAGGCCACAAAAAATATATATATATGCATACTACCAAAGATGGATTTGATCAGGGTTAAAATGAAAAAATATTTTATTATTTATTTTTTCCTTCTTTGTTTCATTAGTTCACTTTAGATATACATGATATTTAGGTTCATTTTAAGATAATTATGAAAGTATGGAATATAATTTGTTCCAGTTTAGTCCCCAGTGCTTCTCCCTGCCCCCATTCCCTTTCCTCTACTCTTGAAAAATATTTTAAATTGGGGAAGCACTGAACATGCTCGGGATCTTATTATAAATTCCAAGACAATGAGAAACATTGTAGTGGAAAGAAGAATATTGATGAATTATATTCAAAACTTGATGAGATAGGTACTAGGCCAGTCTTAAGCACCAATGTAAATTAGATGATATCTGTCTTCAGGGTTCAACCATTCAGTTCCTTCCTTGGTGTAATCATTCATTATAACTGGAAAAAATAAAAAAGAAAATCTAACTGTAAATTTAAGTTTAATAGCTTTATATATTTAAACTTATTTGCAGTTATGAGATAACAAGTTTCTTTCTTATCACAGGAGATCTAGACATTATTATTGTGGTTTATAAAGAAGGATGAGGGGCTGGAGTGGTGACTCTGGTTGTAGCACCTGCCTTGGATGTGCAAGGATGCAGGTTTGAACCCCAGCACCACGTACGCAATGAAGAGTTGGAGCAATGAAGGCCACATGAAAAACTAAATTAAAAAAATTAATTCTCTCTTTCTTTCTCTCTTTCTCACTGTCCCTCTTTCTCTAAAAAAATATTTTTTAAAAGAAAGAAGGCAGAGATTTTAAAGTACTTTCTGGTAGTCTTAAAATCATAATTCAAAAAATACCAGCTATTCAGAATGTAAGGCTGATTCAGTTGGTAGGTCTATTTAAAGATTTTAAAATACATGTGGAGAAATTAAATAGAAATATCATGTCTCTTCTTGTTCTTTATGGTGTGAAACTCATTTGCCTTGAAAAGATTTTTCCTTTTTTCTTTTTCTTTTTTTTTTTTACTTTACGAATGTGCTTTGAAAGACCATGTTCTCGATTTGGACTGGCGACTGTGGCAAATTTCTCAGGAACTTAACAAAATGAATTTAATGTTAAAAGCTAATTATACATGGTAAAGGCTGTCATGACTGACTTCTTGGGGACAGAATGGAATTAGTATGGCATTTTCTTGTTGACTTCAAACTAAAATTTTAAAAAAATATTTTATTCCAAAAAATAAACAAAAGTCTTGAACATATAACTTTCTTGTTTATATCAGCAATAAAAAGAAATAACAAAATATTTGCTTTTCCCTTTAAGCAATAGTCATATTCATTAATTTTAATCATTTGATATTGTAATTTCATATGAAAGCAATAAGCAGTGAAAGATTTTTTCAGCTAGACAGAATTTTAATAACTCTCTAAATGGACCTTAGGAAATGATTTGTTGGAATGTGCTGTGTGAATATCTCTTGGGATATAAGAAGCATTTTTAAATGGTTATATAATCTACCACCATTTTTTTCAGCACATTATTATCAATCATCTGTAGTGTCTGTTAACCATAAGAATAGGTATTGTTCTTCCTCATATTCAGAAGTAGCAACTCAGATCTGTATTGAATTGCTAGGAAATTAAAAAATTAAAATTCAAACCATCCTCTAACTAGACATAAAGCCTTTGCTCTTCAACTATCTTTGGCTATACTTGAAAAACAAAAATTAATCCCTGTTTGTCCTGCTAGTACATAAGTGGCAGTAGCTATAAGAGCATGGGCAGTTAGATTGAACCAGAAGAGGTATAGCAAAGTCTCAGGGTGTGAGGTGAATAAACCCCCAGGGTTAGATGTGATGCCACAAAGATTAGGTCAAGTTTAGAAAAATTGGAGCATTGAGGATGGCACATGACTGGTGGCTGAAGCAAGGAGAGTCATTAGGGGCAAGAAACAAAGCAGAAACAAAGATGTTTCAGTTGGGGCTTTGCAAGAAGCAGTGTATTCAAATTTGGTAATTTGAGGAATATTTAATAAGGGGACTGACTTAAACGTATGTATAGGATATAGGGAAATAACAAAGTATAGTGTGATCTCCCTGGACAAGTTACAACAGAAAGCTATTACCACGTGTTAACCTAAGGGGAGAGGGAGAGTGGTTCCTGAAACCTGGAGGTGATAGATGTGGTGGAGATGGCCATTTTACAGTAGCTGTGAGCTCCTCTGATGCACTCCACAGGGAGGAAGCTGGAAGAGTAAAAATCCCAATTCTGTCCTTGCTAGTCTCCTAAGGTGCCCCTCATAGGCTCAACCAGAAGCTGGAGGGTAAGGCAGTCTATGGATGAGTTCCTGAACACAGAGCAGGTTGAGGTGATCTGGAGGTGCCAGTGGAAGTTAGCATAAGATATTGGGCAGAAAAGCAACATCTTGACTCTAAAGCAAGAAGAGGCAAGAGTGGGGGCAACTGAAAAGCTAAGTTAGGCTCAAACAAGACTTGAGAATGGAAGCTTAAGCTTCCTTTATCCATTGGATTGGTGAGACTCATTCATTTGTTCACTCACTAAATTTATTCACTTATTCAACAAACCATTCTTCAGTTTCTATTATGTGCCAGGCAGATGTTTTCTGTACTATGAGCCCAGTCATGTGAAGCGTTAAGAAGAGCAACCAGAAACATCTTTTTTTACTTATGTTATTCTGTAATCTATTTTTGTTTCTACTATTAATCCTGATAGTAGGACCATGGTGTCTTTTTAGCTTCTTTTAAATGAGACTCACAAGGGTACCCTATGTCATACATATGACATCAAATTTGCTTAGGAAAGCATGGGATAAGAGTCTCAGTTGTCTAGCAGCACAGTATCAGCTATTGCTCTTCTATTGGGCTAATTTTTACAACAATCCACACTGAGGTCTACAGTAGTCCAAAAGCTCTACTCCATGTCTTCCTGGGTAACATCTAAAGTATGAAAGAATGGAACAGGTGTGAAAGTTCCCTTGGCTTAAAAACCTCGAATCCCACAGGAACAACTAACCACCTGCATACGCAGGACCCCTATGGTCTCTACAGTGGCATGCCTCATGACTAGAGTAAAGCTATGGTATCACCAACAGATATTTATAATTTATTTATAGTTTATCTAACTGAAGATGAAATTAACCAATTAGAGGTTATTTGTACAGTAAGAATGGTACCTAGTAACTTAATTGACATACATCCTTTATCAGGATGATGAGAAAGTGTATCTAGAAAGGGAATTTCATGTCAAATTCTAAAAGAGAAAGAGAAAAGATTTACTAGCCATTTACTCACACATATTATGCTTCTAATGAGAATTTGTTGGATTATATAGAATGTGAAATAGATATACAATGGCTATGGGACAGTTAAAGTTCCTGGGTGAGCTAGGGTTTGACATGTCTCAAGATAAATTTGGTGCCTGTTTCAAAAAAGAAAGCTTGCATTCCATTTTGTACCAGCAAACAATTTAAAATTGTCAGAGTGACCTAGCGGTCTCATCCAAAAAGATGTTTGTGATAATGTAATGAGTTGTGGTGGAAAACTATTATATTAAAGTACAGTGAGCTATATCTAGTTTTGTATTTTGGTAGCCCTTGGGATTATTTTATATCTTGAATCTAGTTTGCACATAAACAGGGTGTGTTTCTGTGTCATGAAATATGGATATCATGGTCATTCAAATATGTGTTACATGGGGCATATCTCATAGGAGATTGCCTCTTGTAAGTTCTCCAAAAGAATACAAAATTCCTCTTAACATGCTACATTTTAATTTTTTAAAATTTCTGTCCCCATTGGACAGTAAGGCTTGTGAGGACAATAATCATGACTGTCTCATAATTGCACCTGTGGAACATTATGCAGTGTCTTGCATAGTACCTACTCAGCGAATTGTATTGAAGGGAAGAATGAATCAATGAAGAATATATGCATATGATTATGGTTTCAAAGAGTTTATGAGACTAACTGCCTTTGTTAAATGGCTTTAAAATCTGACTTCTGTTTTTAGATAGAAAATCACATGATGCAAAGTCAATTCCATTTCCTTTTAAGGAAGATATATGAAGATTGACCCATTAGTTGATAAATGATATAGACAACTTTTGCATTGTAGTGTATTTTCCCACAGTGAACTACCATAGAAATATTTGGCAGAATGCCATAGAGGTCTCTCTTAAATTTACTGGATTTTTAATATTATCTTCAAGGTCCCAGCAGAGCTGTTCTTAAGACTCAGAAGTGAGATTCAATTCAGAGCATTCACTAAAACAAGAAAATATCTTCTCAGATCCATTTAGGGAGTGATGTAGTTCAAATCCTAATTAAAGAAAAAAAAACCACTTTTAGTGTTCATCAATTTATTAGACTAAAGATTCTATTGTCTTGAATTTGTTGGTGATCTAAAATTTGCCTATGATATTTTATGTACTGTTTTAATTAAACCCCTCTTTTAAAGACAAAACCCCTCCATTAAAGACAAATGACAAAGCCTCAAAACACAATGTGACATTCAACACATGGACCTGGAGTCAGACAACTTGGGTTTGAGACATCATGTCTCAAATGTTTCCACACCAAGTACAATATTTTATGTAACAGTTCCTAATGGAGGTGAAAATGATATTGTGGATGTAAAAATGAAGCTATAGTTTATATAACCAGGAAATATTCAAACCTCATCAAGAGTTTTACACTTCTAAATAGTGTCAAAGTGAGATGTTTATAGATAGATCAAGGAGGCTTTTGCTTTGAGTCCTCAATGATACTTCTAATATAATTTTGAAATTCAATGGGCAATTAATTACTTGGTCTTCTTTCAGTAATAACCATGTAAAGAGAGAATTAACAACCATATCTTCTCAGCCTCTAACATCATTAAATTAAAACCATCAACTGACATCTGTTAATGAATGTAACCAAGATGATCAGTTTTCAAAGGAAACTCATACAATTGGAAGCATGCAGCATTATCTCCAAATGACAGAGAAAATGTCACATGGGCAAGATAGGCACCACTCTATAAATTTTAAATAAATATTGCACATACAGTATAGTACGGTAGAAAAAACACTGATGTTAAAAACCAATAACCAGAGTAAAATTTTTATTTCAAATACTTATCGTTAGGTTTTAAACAAGTTAATAGTAGCAAACGTATTAAGCACTTACCACCATACACACACTTTTTAAAGAGGTTTACTTTTCATGGTTGTCATACAAACTTATAAAACAATCACTCGCTATTGTGTTACATGATTTCCAAAGGAACACCCTGAGCAGCAGAAATGTAAAGTCATTTACTCGGGATCACAGCTTGACACTAAAAGATAAGGGATGTTTGACGAGGCTACAAAGCATACTGACAAAGACATGTGTAAGAGTCAGGAGGAAAGCCAAGAGAGATGTTATCCTAGAAACCAAAAGATCTATTTTTTTGATAGTTTTTTTTAGCTATTACTTTATTCAAATGTTGATATACATAAGTAAAAACAGCAGATAAGCTTACATGCAATGGGAGGGAGGCAGACAAAAATATAATACTTAAATCCTACACCTGGCATAGTGGTGCATGCCTGTAATCCAGTAGCTCAGGAGGCTGAAGCAGGAGGATTACAAGTTCAAAGCCAGCCTCAGCAACTTATTGAGGCCCCAAGCAACTTAGTGAAATCCTGTCTCAAAATAAAAAACTAAAAAGGGTTGGGGATGTGTCTCAGTGGTTAAGTGTTCCTGGGTTCAATTCCCAGTACCCCCCAAAAGTAATCTTATATTTTATTAAGGTGATAAGTACAATAAAATAAAGCAGCGTAAGAAACACTGAGAGTTTAATAGGTCAGTGTTGCAGTTTTATATCAGGTAGGTAAGTCTCACCAGGAAGATGGTATTTTAGCAAAAGACACAAAGGAGGTAAAAGGAGAGCTATATAAATAATTTAAAAAATTCAGTAATACATGTATTTCAGAAGGGTTAGATAAAATGCTGATTGAAAGATTACCATTTGATTTTTAAAAATTATAGTCAACATCAATCTAGATAAAAGCAGAATTACATTGGGTTGCAAAGTAAGTATAAAATGAGGGGGAAAGACAGTAAATGCAGATTATTCAGATTACTCTCCCTGCTTGGTATAATCTCAAAGAAAGAAAGCAACAAAATGGTGTGGTATACAGAACAGTCACAAATTAATAAAGACTTCACTTCACTTTATTATTAGATGGAAGAAACTTGAACATAATTATAGACAGGAGAAAACTCAACAGAGAAGGAGTTAAACAGGAGATAGCAGGAAGATGTTAGTTTTATAGGAGGAGGCACCTGAGGACCGAGGAAGCCATAGAGAGAACATATGATTAAAAATGGAGAAAGAGCTCCACAGAAGGGGGCAAAAAATGAATCAGAAGGGGGGGGAAATGAATAAGGAAAGATTGACGTGTTCATCAGTAATTTAGCATGGGGAAGTGGCAAATGATGACTTTTGTCTATAAAGTAAGGAATAGATGCTGCTTGAAAATGACATAGCCCCTAATAAGGGTAAACATTTTTCTTCTTTACCTCATTCCAGAAGCTTGCTTTTTTCATGAATTCCTCATTATAATTCACTTCATGATTATGTAGTGTGTCTTTTCTCTACTATGCTTGATTAGTCTAGGCACACAAGAAGAATGAATAGAAAGCGAGATTAATCTATGCTTATTCTTACACCTAGTGTGTGTGATGAATTGACAGGGAAAATGGGAGGTGAGGGATTTGGAAAGAGTGTATTCAAAATTACACTTAGAGCAGCCATAGAAAATGAGAGAATAAATAGAACAAGCTACTGAACTGAAACCAAATGGAGAAATTTAATAGAAGAAGAAGAAATGGAATGAATGTGAGGGAAGTGGAGACAGAATGTGATTCCATGAATTTGACATTGGAGTTTTAATATTTCAAAAATTGGACAGTTCTAAATGGTATAAAACCCAAGATGTGGATACCTGAAATGGAGCGAAGGAGAGTGGTGTGGTTGGTGGGACTGAGGAGGCTAAAGACCTGTGACTCTAGGTATTGGACTGGTCAATCAAACAGGAATTGAATTCACTGAGTTTGATGGCAGAGATTAAGCTGGAATTAAGTATGAGCTAAGCATGAAGTTCTCACTGAATCAGTAGAAGAGACTACTGAGGAAGAAAAGAGTGAGGCAATAAATGAGTCACATAAGCCCCACGAAAAGATTTCATAATGTTTAAAACATCCTTTCAGGGACTGGAGCGGTGGCTCGATATTTACGGCACTTGCCTGGCACCACGTACCCAGTGAAGTCTCAGAGCAATGAAAGCCACATGAAAAAACTAAATAAAAATTATTTCTCTCTCTTTCTTTTTCATTATCCCCTCTCTCTCTAAAAAAAAAGAACAAAACTCCTTCAGACTGAGGATACTGCCTAGGAAGTTCATTCTCAGTGTATTTGATGCGTGGATTCAGTATTTGTTCTTTTTAATAGAAAATTAATCTCCAATTTGTCATATTTACCAATTTATTATGACTCAACATAAACTGGTATCTTAATTTATTGGGCCTTTGTTTCTTTCAGCTATAGTTTTTGGAAGTGATTATTTCACATACCTAATGATATATAATCTGAATAAAAATGTGATTTTACTTTAACTATGCTGTGGTTATTTGCTCAGAAAATATCCAGGTATTTACTAAATAGGTTGAAACATTTGTTCTTTTTGAAGTATTTGTCTTATTTTTATGAAGGTCTAGAAAAGAATATTTTTCCCTAATTTTAATGGAACTCTCAGTTCTTAGAATAAACAGAAGAAATATGTTGGCAATACTGGCTCATTTCAAAACAGGTGCATTTAAGGAAGAGGAAGTTTTATAAAGCAACTTCTAATTTTAAATTTCCCATTATAATTATAACTCTACACGTTTCCATTGTTGGAAATCAAAATAAATAAGCCAATTTTAGTTATAGGTATATTTCTACTCTGCTCTGGAGAGTATATGCAAGTATTAACACATTCATGCACTGCAGGGAAGGCACAGTTTCAGTTAAATTGAGGTTAGTTGATTTTAGAGACAAAAACCATTGGCAATGTTATTATATATGAAATATAATAAAATTACTTGTAGGAGAGAATGGGAAAGATGTCTTGAGTTTAGTGTTCTATTATACATGAGATTCCTAAATGTGAGAGCTTTGTTTGGTGCTTGTTTAAATGCTTCCTCCAAAAATACTGTGCCTGCTTAATACTTGGTCTCCTTATGTTCCTCATTTGTCTTTTTAATTCCTTTTTAAATAAATATTTTATTAAGGAATTGAGTTATTGTACAATCATAAATGCATTTCAAGTAACAATATGATATGCATATACGTATAATTTCCTTCTTATTGTAAGCTCTCACTTTTTTCATTGAAAAATTATATATTAAGAAGTAAGTCATTTTAAGGGACTATTTGATACTATGAATAAATATGTAAAATGTATTTTCAATCCCTAAGGAACGTACATTCTATCATAGAGAAATTTTAGATAGAGATATTTAAAACAATACAAACACAAATTCTAAATCTCAAGTTAGTCCTGGATTACCCAGGAGACTGATTTTAGTTTATGTTTGGGGACTTAGCAAAAGAGGGGAAACACATCTGTTCTTCTTTCCCTCAAAAGAGAAAAATTCAGTTTTAAAAAATGTTTCTAGAATTTTGGAATCAGAAGAAAATTGAAGAGTTTTGAATTAAAAAATTCAGTATACATATAAAATTTGACATTCAAAATAAGATTGTAGTTTGAATTAGACACATATGGATGTTTTCAAAGTCCTAGAACTGCATAATGGCAGACTAAATAGAAACTGTATTATCAGGACAGCACACATGCCTTGAGAAAGAAAATAAGTTTTTCCGTAAGGCAATGTCTTCCTCTGTCTCAGTATCCTATCTTAAAAGGTCATGGTGCACAGAAGTCAGAAAGAATGAGAGATGTCACAGACACACAACCTTATGCTAAATTCCATTCATAATCTCCATTCATTGATATCAAAACTAAAAATTTTAAAAAATTCTATACATTAAAAAATAGGTGAGCTTATTTAGAACCTATGGTATGTTGTTATTAATGAACTGGAAAAGTAGCAATAACTATAGGCGAAATTGGGCATCAACTACAATCTCTTTTTTTTACTTTTTGCTCTCCCACCCTCTACCCTACCCAAGCCTCCATTTTAATTCTTTTTTTTTTTTTTTGGCTTCTTTTTAAATGAGAACCTGTCATTATTTTCTAGAAAGTAGAATTCCAAAAATATGTTATTCTGATAAAGCAGATTGGTTACCTTGGTGATGTCACTTATATGTCACGTCTTTACAGAGGGACTGCATTTGGATGTCAGTATACCTTTTGTTAAAAAATAAACTGATTATAGTGAGTGTTTGGGTATTTTGGGAGAATATTTGTAAGAAGAGACTGTTTAAGCTTTTGAAAAAAGGTGTTTTAACATTAAGAATGTAGATTGTGATCTTGCCACAGTGATGTTTAAGAATCAGCATCTTTTTTAGATGCCTAATCTGGGAACCACTATCTTTGGTGATGGGCAATTCCTCCACTTCTGTGGGTTGCTCCCGGAGGTTTTATTGCAGTGAGAAAATTATTGGCCAATTGGTTCAAAGCAGCACTTAAACCACATGCTTGAGCTCACTTCTTCCCAGCTATGATTTCAGCAGTTAGAATACTGGCCACAGAGGAAAAATAATAGTTTTTTCCTATAGTCAATCTGTCATGTCTTCCGGCTGTGTTGTTGCTCATGACAATTGGTGAAATTAATCTGTATGGCTCTTTGGGAACATGTTACCTTGACATTCGTACATTGTTAGGGCTCCTGGAAGCATTGTCCATGGCTTGTTTACAGCACAGTGAAGTTTCCAGAAATGGTGTGATTTACTGTCTTCTTCTTAGCCACTTTCTCTGTTTCATAATAAAAAAATATTAGACAAAGAATGTTAGATGACTCCTTTTTGAAATTTAATTAAAATTTAAAAATTTAATTTAAAAATTGAGAGAAAGGTTGATTCCTCATTTCAAAGACGGGATAGGTGTTGCTTTTTCTAATGTTTTTTTTTCACTCCAGAATTCTCCAGACTCAGTCAATATTAATAGCAGTTTATAGTTCATTGGAAATAAGAGCTATTTTTTGTAACTCAAAGATGTTGAATCTCCTTCTGTTAGTGTTTAAAATACAGTGTGGCTTATCTGGGATGGTTTTAAGACCTTTGAATGGATACTTTAGTTGACCATAAAGACAGTACGAGGGTCACTTTGAAATCAGCTACTTGACTCTGTGTTTACTGGAGAAAAGTGTTTATTTAAAACCTGTTGTAGCCTAAGAAACATTTACCTAACCAGTGATTATAGTTCCTTGGACATGTTAAATTCCCTGTAAAAGTTTCTAAAGATCAGCATTTCTAGCAGGACTGTTTACTGTGAAAAGACCTTAAAAAAAATTTAGTTCATCTTCCTGATTTTGGACAAAGGCAAATTATGAGGCACAGTCATCAAATACTATTTCTAGATGCCCTATTTCTGTGCACTTGTGTCCCTCCCAAATTCATTTGATTTTTCTCCCTTTTAACTGTGAGGCTTCTTATAGTTCCATCATGGGGCATTTTTATTTAACTTTCTCATTTGTGGTTCTATCAATTGCTGGTGACACAGTCAGGAATGAGGTTTGTTTAGATACCATTGTGAAATCATGTGGTTTTTCTGTCTTGCTCAAGTGTCAGTATATTGACTACAAATGCCATTAGGGTGTCCAACTGGCCTGGGAATCTATCTTTAAAATATTAGAAAAGACTGTTTTTTTTAAATTGTGTGTGTGATATTTGGGGTTTGAACCCAGAGGACTTCTCCCACTGAACCATACTCCCAGTTCTTCTTGTTTTGTTTTGAGACAGGATTTCACTAAGTTGCTGAGGCTGGTCTTAAACTTGGGATCCTCCTGCCTCTGTCTATTGAGTTGCTGGGATTATAGGCTGCACCACTGCACCTGGCTAAAAATACTATATTTATTTGGATTCAATACAATAAAAATCTTTTTCCATTTGTTGGCAATCATGAACCCAACCATGTGGACAAAATAAATTATATCCTTTATACTGATCAGTATATGAAGCCTGCATACCAAGACTGACTCAGGTGATTGCTGTACCCTGTTCTCTCCTGGCTTCTTCCATTATAGATGCTAGGAAATGTTTTTCTAAATTCTTTTTCCAATTTTCTTCACTCACATGGGTGACACTGTTCTGTTCAAATAGAGGTCTGCAGAGACGGCAGAGAAAATATCACTTTCTAAATTAACTGTGACCAATTTGGTGGGTACTGGTCTACCTCTGCCTATTTTAGAAACTAATGAGGATGTGATGCCTAGAGTTGCAAAAACCATCGTGTGAAGATGAAGGAACCTGCACAGGAGCATCACCAGACTCTGGCCTTACATAACTGAGTCACCAAACCAATGCCAGCAGCCACCCACCTCCAGATGTCTTTGTGAAGTAATAAAAATAAACTTTATTTTAGCCATTGTTAAGCATATGGGATGTACACGTATGTCTGTATACACACATACAAGTATATGTAATATGCATATACATGTCCATATATGTATATATGTGTGTATGTATATGTGTGTGTGTGTATGTGTGTATATTTTTTTTTAGTCATCAATTTCTCCTCTTTAGGGAATTGACAGAGGCCAGAGGTTGAAATGACCAAGAGAATATTCTTCACTTTATTCATATTTCTTTTTGTTTTTCATTTTGGCTTGCTGATTCAGGCTACTTTCACATTTGCCTGTGCTAAATTTTATGTTTTAAAATTATTTCAGAGCCTTCTTGGTCTTTCTAAATTTGTTCAAAATTTAGATATCCTTTAATTTCTTTACTGATAATAATCTCATGCTCTTAACACTACAAAGCTGAAATCTATGGCTTGTTCTCTTTATGAAATACCTAATAATATTATGATTCAGCAGCTCTTTTTTAAACTAATAAGTGATCCTTAAATTTTTAAATTAGCGGTACATTATAGTTATACATAGTAGTGGGATTTTCTGTTACACATTTGTACACACTCAGTATAACTATAATTTGGTCAATTTTGTTCTCAGCTGCTTTTTATTCTAGACATAATGGCATCAATACTCTTTGGTGTGTCCAATCTGTTTTACTAAGGCTTTCTCTACAGGTTGACTCTGTTTGGTCCTACACTATCGTAAAAGATCTTATGCCCCAATTTTCAACTCAAGTGTGCAGGAAGAGTTGTTTAGTAGAGTCTGACCTGTGGAATGTTCTTCTTTGATAGTCATTATCTCCATGAATCTTTCTTTATGGTATAAAAAAGTCTTTTCTGACTATAGTCTATTGAGACTTTTTATTTAGTCATTTCATATCTACTTAGTTTAGTCTGCATTCTTATAAAATTACCAGTGCTTATAATATGCACATAGTAGGTACTCCATAAAGGTATATTGTTTAAATATGGAATGATGGGTTAAGATTTTTATAAAACTTACATTTTGTTTTCTTGTTAAGCTTCCTGAACTATCTTTGTTGCAAGTGTAGAAGTGGTTTTATGGAAGGATAGTAAATTAGCATTTTAATTTAAATGGCAAATAGTTTTCAAATAATACTTCAAAACTGAGAGTGAAAGATGACCTTAGAAAAATTAATGAAATAATATTGAACTCTGAGAAATTATATGATCATTAAGAAAGTAACCAGAGGGTTTCTTAAGTATCAGGAATGGTATCATAAATACCATGAGGTGATGAATTGTACCTCTTTTTTTTATTCGTTAAACATGGTCTTACAATTAGGAGGGATTCATCATCAAACAATCAAGAACAAATGTATAATGACAGAACAAGCCAAGGCTGATGGCAGTCCATGGTTTCCTACCTTGGGTTCCCCATGGTTCCATGTTTCTTAAACCCCAAGTTAATTGGACTTCTCATGGAAGTCGGAGGTTCCCCTCTGATTAGATTCCCCCATACTCCCTCCCTCCTGTCTCCTTGATATCCTTCCTATTTAGTTTTTTTCATGTGGCTTTTGTTGCTCTGAGACCTTGCTGTATATGCGGTGCTGAGGTTTGAACTCACGTACTTACGCATGCCAGGCAAGCTCCGTAATCGCCGAACCACCCTGCCAGTCCCCAAAGTATACCTCTTGAGCTTTATACTCCTCATGGAGAAACAGAAAGGCTAAAGAAATACAGCTTTAACTATTTAGTTCTTCTAACCCAACAGAGGATAATGGTGGCTGTGGTGAATGAAAGTGTTAAGCTACTTGATATATGAGAACAATAAACTAGAAGGACCTTTGAAATTGGTAGTCCTAGCATTCTTATCACTTTTCCTCATTTTTTGAAGCACATTATCACTTGGAATTTTCTGCCACTTTTAAGGATTCCAAGAACGTTCATAGTTCTATTCTGCTGACCATGTTTTCCCCACTGCCTTTCGAATGCTTTTCCTTAAAACTCCTAGTCATCCTTCAAGACCCACCTCATCTGTGAAGCATTGATAAAGTCCTCCAAAACACCTGACATTCCATTCTCTGTACTCTTAGCGCATCTACAGAACACACACACACACACACACACACTCTCACACACACATGCAGAGTGTTTAAGACTTATAGCACCATCATATATTATGGCAATGCATTGATTTATGTCTTTCTCCCTTCCCGGATTTTAATTCTGTAAGAGTAGGGGCCATGTCATATTTATCTCACCAAACTAGGGTCTAACAATGCCTGAGTCAAAACAAGTGCTTAATAAATCTTTAACAGGTCTTTGATGTGAATGTCCTGGAGGGGAAATACTCAGCAGTTAAATTCAATGGGACTTAATATAATTGTTGTAGTACAACAGGTTTCAGAATCAGGGCAGAGAGAAAACATGGTTTTGATTAAACAATGATTGCTAATGGTTTAGGATTTGTAAATATGTGCTTAATTATACTGGTATTTGGGAGGATGTTTTGGGTGTAAGAGAAACACCTTGTTTCAACTTGGCTTAAATAATAAGGGAATTTGTTAATGTATCTAAAAGAAAACACGGAGAAACAGCAGTCTTGAAGAGTAAAATAGGGGCTCTAGCTTTTTATCTTAATGATTATTTGTACTGTTCCGCCTTCCTTTATGCGGGACTTGGACCACAGATTCACTTCTTACCTGATTGTCAGCTGACTGCCAGTAGAATTGGGAGTAACACACATCATGTTCCATCCAGCTGAAGTTGGACAAACTTCCCTTTCTACCATGGAATAAACCTTTCCTTTGGTCTGATTAGTTCGTATTTGTGCACTATCCTGGACTATCATGGTTGTCAAGGAACATCAGTGATTGGTAGAGTGGCCAGGATGATCAGGATTGGCATACTAATCAGAGGATCCTCTATAAGATGTAGGGAATCAACTTGTCCTTCAAACAGTCTTATTATGGAATGATATGGCTAATATCACAGATCAAATCCCACTTATACTTCAAATCCCACTTCTGTTTACCTGCTCTGTAAATTTAGGCAAGCTAACTTTCAGTTTCCTTGTCTGTAGTAGACATGATAAAAATACTTCCTTCATAAGGTTACTGTGAGGTTTTCATGAGTCATCACATGCTAACTACTGTGTTATTCAGCTTTCATTTACCAAAGTACCTGAGAAAATAAACTTTAAAAATGGGAAAGTTCCCTTTGGTGCCCAGTCTTGGAGATTTCAGTTCATGGTCGGTTGGCCTCATTGCTCTTGGACCTGTGGTAAGGCAGTACTTCCTGGTGGGGAGCGTAGGGTGGAGCAAGCTGCTCACCTTATGGTGTCCAGGAAGTTAAAGAGAGAGAGGGATGCTGCCCTGCTGTGGATGACCTTAATCTCCCACCAGGCCCCATCTCTTAAAAGTTTCCACTGCCTCCCATTAGTGTCATGTTTGGGGAAAAAAAGCCTTTAACACAAGAGCCTGTGGAGGACATTGCAGATCCAAACTATAGCAACTACTAAGGACTCGTGGTAAGCACTACTGAAGTGTTAACTCTTTATTTAGTCAAAATTAGTGTTGTGTCAGCTAAAGTTCTAGTCAAGAGCATCAAGAGAGAACCTACAGAATGGGAGAAAACCTTTGCCTGCTACACCTCGGACAGAGGGCTAATATCCAGAATATACAAGGAACTAAAGAAACTAAACACTTAAACCACAAATAATCCAATCAATAAATGGTCTACGGATCTTAAAAGAAACTTCTCACCAGAGGAAGTCCAGAAAGCCCATAAATATATGAGAAAATGCTCTACATCATTAGCTATAAGGGAAATGCAAATCAAAACCTCAATGAGGTACCACCTCACTCCGGTTAGAGTGGCAAAAATGAAAAATTCGAACAACAACAGATGCTGGAGGGGCTGTGGGAAAAGAGGAACTCTGTCACACTGCTGGTGGGACTGCAAACTGGTTCAGCCACTATGGAAAGCAGTGTGGAGAATCCTCAAAAAATTAAGGATGGAGCCACCTTGTGACCCAGCTATCCCACCCCTGGGTATTTTCCCAAAAGAGCTAGAATCAGCATATTATAGTGATGTGGCTTCATCAATGTTTATAGCTTCATCAATGTTTATAGCAGCTCAATTTACTATAGCTAGATTATGGAACCAACCCAGATGCCCCTCACTTGATGAGTGATACAAAAACTTTGGTACATATATACAATGGAATACTATTCGGCCATTAGAGAAGATGATATTATGGCTTTTGATATCAAATGGATGGAGATGGAAAGAATTATGCTAAGTGAAGTATCCCAATCTCAGAGACTCAAGAGCCGAATGGTTTCTCTCATCTGTGGAAGCTAGAATACATGGGGAAGCAGTATGATTCTCAGCGCAACAGGGAAATGACTCCCTAGGATACTTGGAGACGTAGAGTAGGGGATGGGGGGAGGGTGTAGAATGAACACCTAGGAGACTGGAGGGTGGGAATATGGGGGAATCATCTCAGAAGGAGATCTCTGTCCTCCATGAGATATCCATTTAACTCAGGAGTTCTTCTGGGGGAAACAACAACACGGTGGGGGGGGGGGTCCCAAGCTGGGCACACATGATATGGCATTAGCCCTGGATAACTAAGTATATATACATTGGTTCTTGAATGTTTGATAATGTTTCCCCCTCAATTGTACCTCTATATCCATCTAATAAAAAAATTGGTGTTGTGTGAAAAATGCAAAGCAGAAAATGGATAATACGTAGTCAAACACAACTGCTTATTACCTAAAGTTTTGTTTTCTTTAACAACTTAGTTTGTTTTTGAATGTTTATCACTGTGTAACAATAAGTTTAAAATTTTAAATGGAGGGATAATAGAATGGAAAAAAATGATTATTAATCATGTCTGTAGAATAATAACGAATATCTGCCTGTTTCTTCTAAGAATGAATATTCTGCAACCTGGTAGATATATAAATCAAATATAGACAAAACTCCTAGAAAATAATTCCGATTAATATATGTTTAGGATTTAGTTAGATTCTTAGACATAATCTACTTTACCCTATTATTTTGTAAATCAAATTTAGACCAAAGGTAATTAAGTGAGCTTGTCCAAGAATATACAGTTAGCGATAGAACTGGTTTTAGAGGCAATGATTTTAAACTTCACTCACATTTTATTTTACAGATCCATATAACATCCCTCTTGATGCTGGGCCTACATAGCTTAATAATTAAAGACAAAATTATGTTTTTCTTATTAGAAATTAGCACATGTGCTAGTTCATGTTCTTTCATAATTTGCAATATATAAAACTACATATATAGTTGGACATAGCAGATCAGTGTCTTCAAAGCACTGGAATATAAGCAGTTTATGAGGGGCTCTTATCATTAGTATCATGGCTGGTTAAAAGAATTAACATAGCTCCAGATTTCTGGAGCTGTTAATGTTTATTAACAGGAGGGAAAATGCACATATATGACCACATTTGCATCATATTCCCAAATATTAGCTATTGCAAAGTCAGAAGCAGAAAGTGTTTTGTCCATGCTGAAGGATGGAGAAATAATTTAGAGCTTTCCAAACTTCTGAGTTGAGTTTTAAAAGTAAACAATTCTCATACTCAAAGATATTGCATGGTACAATTTGAAATAGAAAATGCAGGGACATTCAAGGAAGCTCAACCTTTGATTATCCTTCTTAAAACTTCCTTTTAAATTAGCTGGTAATTTTGAAGACATGTTGGTAAAGCAATAAAAATCACAAAACTTACATACAGACTTTGTGCAATGCTTTATATGGTCCCCCCTGATGTTCACCAGAAACATATTAAGGCACTTTATAGTTCCTACAGGACTGTTTTTATTAGAGTGACTTTTTAGCTGGTAGTTCATTAACTCATGCTGAAGGATGCTATTAAGAATTACTGTGAACTGAAATGCTAGAACTGGCCTTTCATTTGATGCATAGAGACATTGAATCAAGTAAGTGTTAATGAGCAGTGATATATTTTAAAATCTAGTTTGGAAATTGCAGGCATCTTAAATGAAAGCAATTTTACCTTCATATGCTTTCCAATGTATGGATTCTGAACAACTTGGTGCATTCTCTGATTTCATTACTCAGTAAAACTCATTTTGTGTAAATAAGCTGAAATTTCACAGATCATAATCATGTTTCACATAATGGGGATAAGTTCTCAAAACTGTTGTTAGGTGATTTTGTCATTGTGTAAACATCACAGAGTATACATACACAAAGTAAGATGGCTATGATGTCACTGGGCAGTATAATCTTGTGAGATCACGATTGTATTTGTAGACTATCGTGTATGTGGACTGCTGTGTATGTGGAATATATTGGACTGAAACATTCTGCATGCCTGGATGTATCAAGAAGCATAAAATGGTGATTTTATATAAGTTTTTTAAAAAGGATCTCAACACACTTTGATTTTTTTTTGCACAAATTTTGTGTTTTCCCCAAGTTCTATGTTTCTCTAGTTGCAACTTGGGGTTATAAACACATCTAGAAGGGTGTACAGTTGTGTAGTGCTATGGATGTGCTAATGTGAGTCTCTACTAGTTGACTCTTGGATGAGTGCTTCCATTTGGACATCTTTCCTGAACTCTCTGCATTGTTCATGAAAAAATATTTATTGAGTTGCTGCTATGTCCTAGGCAGTGTTCAAAGGTGTTCCATGTGCAGTAGTGAATTGGCAGTCAACATTCCTTTCCTCTGTGGAATTTATATGCTAGTGGGTAGGGAAGGAGGCTGATGAGGTAGAGGAACACAGGCAATAAACAAGGAAATCAATCAAATCAAATATAAATTTACAGTTTGGTGCTATGGGCAAAGTGAAACAGGACAGAAGGATTTAGAGAGCTAGGATTGAGGGAAGCTGAGGGGAGCAGGTAGCAACTTGAAATAAGGAAGCCTTCATTAAGAACACAATGTTTGAGTTGAAACCTGCAGCAAGTCAGGGAAGGACATACATGGGTATCTGGACAGTTTCCAGCTAAGGGAAGGCACTCCCAACTCAACATGTCATAACTGAAATTGTTGTCTTCACTCTGTAACTCTCGTCTTTTCCTGGAGTTCCTGTTTTAGTTATTGATGCCACATTCACTCTTCACCTTCTTCTTCTTTTTTTCTTAAGAGAGAGGCACAGTGAGAGACAGAGAAAATCAATTTTATTTAATTTTTCACATGGCCCTTGATGCTCCAACACTTTGTTGCATATGTGGTGCTGGGGTTCGAACTCGGATAGTCACGCATGCCAGGAAAGCGCCACAACCACCAAGCCACTGCTCCAGCCCCACCCTTCACCTTCTTCCCCACTTTTTCTCATATCCTTATCTCACCAAGTTCTGTTAATTTTACTTCCTAAGTATCTCTTCAACCTGGTCCTCCCTTCCATCTCCCCATTAAAGCCATGCACTGTGTAATGGCATTTTGGTCAACAATGGACCACATATATTAAAATGGAGCTGAAAAAATCCCCATTGCATGACATTATGGGCCTCATGATGTTGTAGCCCAATGCTCTACCAATGTGTTTGTGGTCATGTTGTAAACAAGGAAACTTCACTATCAATCACAGGAAAGCACATATAATAATTGCACTTACAATTATTATGTACAGTACACAATACCTGACAATAATAATAAATGTTTATGTGACTGGTTTATGTGTTACCCTACGTAAACTGGTTACTGGTTTATGTGTTTACTAAACTATATTTTTATCATTATTTTAGACCATGCTCCTCTTAAAAAAACAAGTGTATTGTAAATAATATGCTATGCTCCAGCTCTACATCAATAGGTCTCTTTGAGTGATTGACCTACCCATCTATATTTTGCAAGAACACTCTGTAATGTTTGCATGACAAAAACTGAGCAATGCATTTCTAGGAAAGTGTACCTGTGTTGAGTGATGTTTGTTGAGCTAAGGTTCTCTCCTTGAACCATAATAACCATCCTTTAACTTCCTCTGTTTTTCAGTCTTTCTCTGAATCTAATTCTAGATTAACAATTATTATCAAAATACAAATTTTAAAGAGACATTAGATCATACCACTCTTCTGCTGGAAATCCTCCTGTGGTTCTTTTGGAACATAAACTTCTTAACTCAGCATTATTATCTGACCTACTTTTCTCTCCAGTCAAAGTGCCAAAGTCAGACTGATTCCCACTTCTAGTCATATCCTTTTTAGGGCACGTCTTAGACTGAATAATATCTCTGCGTCTTCACCCCACAAATGTCCACAACTTTGCTCTCAGAACCTATGAAAGGTGACATATTCATGTCACTTTCATGGTTAAAGAGACTTTGCAGATGTGATTAAATTGGGGATCTTGAAATGAGAGTATTGTACTGTAATCAAAAGGTCCTTATAAGAGGGAGGCAAGAGGGCCAGAATCGGCAGAAAGAGATGCCGCAAGTGAGGTGGAGGTCAGAGAGAGAGGAAGAGGAACAGGGAGAGAGAGATTTGAAATGCTGTACTATTGGCTTTGAAAATAGAAGGGGGTCATGACCCAGGGAATGCAGGAGAAATCCAGAATTTGAAGGAGCTCTCTCTTACAGCCTCCAGGAAGAGCTTTCCCTGCTTACACCTTGATGTTAGCCCAGTGACACTAGTTTTGGACTTCTGATCTCAGAAACTATGTTAATAAATTTATACTGTTTTAAAAAACTGTATGTGATTTTTTTTTAGCAGCAATATCAAACTAATACAAGACAGGAATCAAGTGTATTCTCTGAAACTTTTCCTCAGCTTACTCTTGATCTCCACCCCAGCTGACTCAGGTGCCGGGTCCCCATAACCCCTTTTTCTAGTCACCTGTCATCACTTGGTTCACAGCATTGTAACTATTTGCTTAGCTGTGAGATGCCAAGGGTACAGATATTTGCCTTGCATTTTTTTATATTACCAGTGCAAATCATGGCACTTGGCAAGGAGTAAAAAGATGTGGTATTTGTAAACACTGAAAAGAAAAGGAGGAAAGCATTTTATTACAATTCAGTGAAGTATAATATGCATATGGAAAGTGCACAAAGCATGAGGTGCAGCTTGATTGATTTTCACTAGGTGACCCACCTGTATAGCCAGCACCCAAATCAGGACACAGAACATTATGTTTCTATGCTCCCTTTCTTCTAAAGAAGTCTCACTTCTAATACTAGGAAGTATGCACAAACAAGGCACACTTACTGGAATGAATTAGGAATTCTGAATTTCAAAAAGCATCTTGCTTTTGATCAAGTTGGCATCCTCCATTCAATAAGAATGTGTGGGACTCTGATAAAGATTCTCCCATCTTCAGTGTTTTTGTCTTGATCTGGAAAATGAAGAGATGCTCAGTTTCTCAGCTCACCTCAGTGTGAGAGTATGGTTCTGTGTTGTATAGGTTAACCTGATTGTGAGGGAAACATAGACTTGATTATTGAAGCCTCTATATTTCTAGTTATTTTACAGGGATAATGTGATTTTCACAATAGTCTGGAAAATGCACATAGCACCAGCATAGAGGAGAGATGATCCTTTGTGATTTTTTTTCTTGACTCTTTCCTTTCCACTGCATAACTTTCAGAAAATGTGTGAGAACACCTTTCTACTCCATCAAATTAATAAAATGGTTGAAAACTTTCTTTACAAGGAAATGGACTTCCCTAAAAGGTCTTAGAAATTGTTGATTTAAGTCTCATACTGTAAATTTCCCCTTAATTTACAAGATAGTATTTCTATACTACTGGAAACTTGGAGAACTAGATTAACTCTGGGATCATTTTACAGAATAGAGATGCTGGATTCCAGGCAGGCAGCCTAAAACTTATAAATTGTTATTTTCTGAAGTTTTCCATTTAATATGTTCATACTGTGTAAAACTAAAACCAAGAATAACAAGCTATTTTTTTTGTAAAGAGAGTGAGAGGGAAAGAGTCAATTTTATTTTTCATCTTTTTTTTTTTTTCTATTTTTTTCTCTACTTAGTTGTGTATATGTCACCGGGGATTGATCCCAGGTCTTTTCCCATGCCAGGCAAGTGCTCTACTGCTGAGCCACCTCTCCGGTCCTACTGTATAGCTTTTAATTATTATTGGAACTAGGCTTTTTATAACTATCATGTATCCTGACTTCACTGATCATCTAAATTATGTATATGCATTTTTGTGTAACCCCAACTACATATATGTATGCTTTTATTTCTTGGATCCTGGTCCACAATAAGTTACAGATAAAGTCAAGGGCCATAGCTCTACTTCCTGCACTTTTTCGGTGATATTAAGAGCTCAGAAGATTACAACATAGGCCTGGCCTTTTTATGATTATTAAATGAAGCTGGACAAGACATTTAACATCTCTCAGTTTCCTCATCTTTAAAATGGAAATAATCAATATTGTTTCATCTTTTTGTTACTAAAGAACTGGCATTATGTGAAAATCTTGGAACACCAAAAAGGCCTTTGAGGCTCGTGGATAGGACTAATCCCCACTGTGATCCTGCATGACCTGTCACTCAGCCTTCACTCCAGAAAAGAACAGACCATGACAAATGCTATTTTAGTATAAATATGTTCCAAATATTGTGTGTATTTTGTCTGGCAACTTGTTTCAACTTAACTTGTAAAAGTCTTTAGCAGTAATAAAAAAAAATCTGCATCTTAACGATCACAGCAAAATTATAGGATATATGTAGAAATCATGTAAATTTATTAACATTACTAAGAATCCCTTCCTAAAATCTTGACTTTCTTGTTAGCGTTGGTTTTTTGAAAATTCTAGAGCTTATCAAGTTATATTTTCTGATGAAATGTTCAAATGGAAACAGAAGTATCATTTTTTTTTCCAGTGGGGTTTTTCTAGTTATCTCAGTTCTAGATTTTTAGATCTCTTTTCCCAGAGTTGTAAAACTGCTATTCCTATCTGAGTAGATAAAAAGGTCATTAATAAAACAGAAATCAGACAAAACAAGTATTTAAAAGTTCATAGACCTTATAATTGACAATAAAACTAGGTGATAAAAATGTTGACTAGATGTTGTTACATGGTACTTTAGGATTAAAAGCAGTAATATTTTGCTAAAACTTAAATTGCATAAAAAATATAGGTGAATAAATCAAGGGTGATTTTTTAAGAAATAATTTATAAATTAGTTCCATACTAAGGAAATTAGTAAGTTGAACTTACTTGTACAATTTCCTTAGAATAAAGAGATAACTTTAATTTTGATGTATTTAGGTATTAGGTTATGAATGATATAGAGCAATATATTATTCTCATGGCTTCTCCATCATGTGCAAGCAGAATATTCACAAAAATATATTTCTGAGATAAAAATTAGTAGAGACAGCGTTTTTAAAATTAATACCAACACTAATTTATCAGGCTATATATAGGCACCTCACATTCTTTGAACATTTTCTTGAAGAAGGATATACCAAAACTACGTGTTATGTGTTATTTTCTTTAAGTGGGATCATTTAAAGTTGTATGGTAATTCATAATTCACAGATGGTTCTTATACTTCACCTCCCATCTAAAAATGAAATTAATGACCTCCAAATAGAAACATTACACAATAGGAAATATATTTTGCAATCAACAAAGCTATGAATTTGGCTTTTCTATAATCATTTAAAGATAAAATCTAGGGAGTGTTTTTATCTAAATTATGACTGAGTATTTTTAGTTCTGGCAATTCAGAAACATTCTATGGATATGCCATTTTAATTTGAACTTGAAAAGCATGTTATGCCTGTGATTTTTTTCATAAAATCAATCCTAATAATTGTATCTCTTCTTACAGAGTACATATTTAATATTTTAAATGGTGCCTACAATTAAAAGTCAGTTGCTTTATTGGATTTTTAGCAAATTGTAAGAATGTTAATTTCCTTTTCAACAGTTAATATTATCAGTTTATTTTTCTATGAAATATATAGCTTTTAGATAGAGACAGGTACTAGAGAAAAGAAAGCCTGGATTCTTGAAGGGTTTGTTTTATAATCAATAAGTAATAAAATAGGGCTTACTTTTTCAAGTATAGGCACAAAGTAAATGCATTTTAATGAAACTACACTTGTATTGTGATCTTTTCACAATGGTTTACTTTAGTATTTTATTATAACTAATTTTTAGATCACTGAAAATATTTTCGTGGTGTTTAAGATGTATTTGGGTAGGTGGGCAGGAAATATTTCAATGATGCATTAATGTTGTATTTTGCGAGTGTGAGAATGTGAAGAAATGTAACCTCACATGGATACTGGATTGTGACTTTTTTCTTATGATTGGGACTAAAGAAGGGCCTTTTCAATGGGGAATTGATGGGCAACCTTTAGCTAGGATATTGAAAATTTTAATCTATGAATGGATTAAAAGTTATTTATTTGTTTGGTTTTGAAGGAGTTAATCTGGGGACCTTGTAGAATTATAATTAACTGTTCCTGTGTTTTGACATATGCATAGTCTTGTTAATAAAATAAGAGAGTTTAAGATATGAATTTAACTATATAACTATACAACTCTGCAGTCATCGTTGCTCACAAAAGACTAAACCATAGTTTAGTCTTCTATAGTTTCTATAGTTGATAGAAACTATATCTTACGTGGCAGTCTGTCTCAATCCATTCAAAAAATATGCATTCAATACCTATTCTGTGCCTGGTACTGTGCAAGGTACTGGAGATATAAACATGAAAAATAGAAATTCCTTTCTTCAAGAAGTTCATTACAGTGGCTGTCAGACACTTATAATTAAAAGGTAAAAAGCATGGTAAAAATGTGTCTATGATATTTTGGGAACAACTTGTATTGACAGCTTGGATCTAGCAGTAATCATCTGACAGGTTTTTTGGATGAATTAATATCTTAACTGAATCTTAAAATATAAAAATAAGTTTAAAAGTAAAAATATAGGGGAGGAGGATTTTAGGTAGAGGAAATTGCCTGAGGAAAGTGGAAGGAAGAAAAAATGTGGTATTATGGGTTGCTACATTTACTATATTTTACATTCTTGATTCTCTGACATTTAGGGTTTTAAAATTAGGGAGATGTCCCTCCCACAATTCCCAATGATAGCAAATAACTTGTTCAAGAGAACTTTTCACATATAAACCAACGAATCTGGAGCCCACACCCAACCATCTCCTTTATCAAACTCTTCAAACACCAAGCCAATATTCTCCCTGGCCTAAATCCACTCAGGACCAGGTAATGGACAAGTAGATGAATTCTCGCTAGGCAGTGCCCTCCAAAATTATTTAAACTATCAAATCCAGATTTACTCAGCCTATCTACCCTGCATCACCCATTTCTTTTCAATAAAATGCCAATACTGCCTCCTGTTTCTAGGGACCTGTGAGTATGCACTTCTTTCTTGTCTGTTTGTCTATCCCACCTGGTTAAAACAATCCCAGGTCCTTTTTAGAACAGGTACATAAATGATTTAGAGTTCTGAAAACTAAGTGTAGGGTGAGGACAAGAAAGAGAGAAGTTGGGGCTGGAATGGTGGCTCAGTGTTCACTGCGATTGCCTGGCATGCTCGAGGATGTGGGTTTGAACCCCAGCCCCACATACTAAACGAAATCACATGAAAAACTAAATAAAATTGATTTTCTCTTTCTCTCTCTCACTTGTCCCTCTCTTTCTCTCACTTGTCCCTTTCTCTCTTTAGAAAAAAAGAGAGAGAATGAGAAGTTTAGAGAGGTAGGCAGGGCTCAGATTTTGCAGGACAGAGAACTCAGTCTTTTGCAAGGGGAGCAGATTCATATCAACATTGTTTTATGTTTTATTTTTGCCTCTGAGCGAGTAATGCCACTCTGAGAATCTCAGAAGATTTTTAGTTTGACTATACACAATCACCACAACTGGTCTAACAGTGTTTTATGACAGACCCTACCTTTCACCTTGATGTTGCTGATGGGAAAAATCATCAGAGAGGCTAGAACAAATACCATCAATATAACTTTTTTCAAATTATTTTTAAATTATGAAAAGGAGATATTAATGCTTTTGTCACTCCCAGGAGAACAAATATGTGGTGAGCCCTGTGAGAAAACATTTTCTTATTTCTGGTTCATTGAAGGCTCTACATGACCATGACTGACAGGACAAACTGTGACATTCACAAAACGTTCTCATTGGACAGAAAATCATGTTTTTTCAAAAATCAAGGAAAGTGATTCATCAAATCCAATGAAAATAAGCTACCAAGTGAAGTCAACCAAATTGGACTTGTAGTGTTTCAGGAGTATATGTTTCTTACATGCAGGGCTAAAATCATTGGAAACGATATTGGTAAATGTACAGGGACAGCTAAATCAGACCTTCAGGAATTCAGTCTCACTATGGAAATGGCCTTCAGACTCACTTGTATATAGAACATAGAACATTTCAGTATATTGTCCTAACATTGAAGAATAGAAATTAAATTTCAGGTACATCTGTTATTTTTTATTTCCTGGAACTGTCTTTGAAATTCCTAAGAAGAAATTAAGGTGCTGACTCCCTCCTGGAATCTTACATTATTGGGTAGTTCATTCAGAAATTGATAGAGATAATATGAGGTTCAATATTAAATTCAAGTTTTGATGCTTTTTACCATACTATCTTGTGTCCTATAAAGGAATTTCAAAATATCTTAAAACTCTGGCAAAATGTATTATCATACTGGCTACTGAAACTAATATCTTTTAAACTCATTACTAATGACATGCTATGTTTTTCTTCTTTTTGATATGCTCCATTACATTTGGCATCATATAAGGATATTGAAATATCTAGAATTTTGCAGTACAACTTTCCACTGAAAATCTGGCTTTAAATAGAGAACAGGTAGAGGATATTTAGATACCCGAGCGATAGTTATGAAGCTTGTCCTTACTGTCACTCTCTCTTAAAAAAAAAAAAAAAAAAGAAGCTTGTCTTTTAATTGTCATGTGAACACCTTGCGGACTTAGATTTATCTTTTTTATGAGTATTCTTGCTGGGCTCCTTTCAATAAGGACCAAGCACATCCCGAAAGCCTGATATTCTTAAAAAATGAAATTCCATATTTAATTAGTGTGATACAAAACCACTTGCATTACCCTATAGATAGTCATAATTGAAAGGTTTCTCTTGATCTGTTACAGAAATTTGTTAAGTGTCTATCTCCACTCTTTCTCAATATATATGCTTATGTATGTGCATATCTATATTGATATCCACATTTATGTTTATCTATCTATCAGGGAATATACCCTGAGAAATATTTACCGAAAATGTGCAGGAGATAAACTTAACAATGAAACTTCTGTTAATGGGTACCAGGAATTCACTGTCTCCTAGATATTTTCCCTACTGTTTTTTTAAAATTAACTACTATTTTATTTTTTCCTTTATTGCTTCTAAATATAACTAGGGAAGGATTGTGTCAATATTTTACAAGTAACTATTAAATATCAAAAATTTAAAATGGGAATAGATGACATATTTACTCTCTGTTTACTAATAAAACATGGAAAATGTGTGGGTGGTTCCCAAGATCATCACCAAGTTCAGTGATTTGCAAGGAGGATTCATAGGTCTGAAAATATAATCATATTCACAGCTATGATATTAGCAAATTAGCAAAAGAGGAAAACTTATGGAGTAAAATCTGAAGGAAACCAGAGATAAGCTTCTAAGAGTTCTCCCCAGGGGCTGGAGTGGTGGCTCAGCAGTTTCGGCTCTTGCCTGGCAAACACAAGGACCTGGGTTCAAACCCCAGCACCATGTACACAACTAAGTGTTGGAGCAACAAAGGCCATGTGAAAAACTAAAGTTGTTTCTTCCTCTGTCTCTCTCACTGTTCCTCTTTCTTAAAAAAAAAAAAAAAAGTTTTCCCCAGCAGTCACAGGACTTGCCCACTTCCTCCACAAGTAGCAGTGACATGTGTCACCAAAGAAACAGCACGCAAGGTAGTTATTGGAGGACAGTCCTCCTGTAAAGCCCTCTGTCTGTTATGTTTGAGACTCAGAAGAAAAGCAAGCATTCATCACAAACCATATTGTTTATACAAACATTTTTGGCACTTTAAGCACTTCTGGAAATAATGGGAACTGTTCCCAAATCCAAGTTCCTATACTCTGGCCAAGGACCCAAATTCCAAGCAGACCTTTCTCGGTATACAGTGTCAGACCTGCTGTCAACTCTCTTCTGCACAGAAAGCAAATGTATCAAATGATTTAGATTCTTTTTAAAAATTTTTTAAAATTTTTATTCGTTTAACATGGTGTTACAATTAGAAGGGATTCATCGTCAAACAATCAAGGACAAAAGTATAATGACAGAATAAGCCAAGGCTGGTGCCAGTCCATGGTTTACCCCTTTGCATAGATATTAAAATTAATATTTTCCTTAGAGTGTTATTGTACTATAGCAGTTGAATTTACACATTAATTGGGGCAATTAATATCACAATTTCTTTAGGGTAATTAAATATCTGCTGTCTATAAATTTTAGATTACTACAAATAAGTGAGGTTTTATTTTCATTGTAGTAGGGAATTATATTTAACATGCTCTTTCTGTAAATGAATAGTAAAACTAATCATTTATTTTTCTATTTTTAATGTTTAAAATTTCATTATTCAATATTTCTAAAAATTAAACTTATTTTAAACTGATACATAAACATAAAATTGTGCATATTTATAGCATGCATAAAATGTGGAGTTTCAATACATGTTTAAATTGTATAATACTTAAATCAGATTGAACATATCTATCTCTTCAAACATCATATCTTTATGGTGAAAATGTTCAAAATGTTTTCTTCTAGCTTTTTGAAACATACATTTATTACCATCTCCCACAGGCACCCTAATATGTAATAGTACATCAGAACTTATTTTTAGAAAATGTTTAAAATTTCCCATTTAAGAGGATCAGATTCTCTACCTTACCTCCAAAATTTGGGAGAGAATGTAAGCTGAGGTATATACAATCTTATGCAGTCATTATGTTCTAAATTTTGGGGTCTAAAGAGGGAAGAGATTATATGTATATGATTTAAATTGATGGTATTGATAAAGGTTATTAGTTATTGGTTATTAGTATGCGATCTTCAAGGGCCTTCTTCAGTATATTCTTGATACTGACCCAGAGTGATCGTTTGAAAGTGTGAATCTGATACTGTCGCGCTCAGCCTGAAGCCTGTCAGTGGTACAGGTGGCACTGACTTGCAGTTGCTTGCCATTCTCTGCTGCTGTGTCTTTTCTTGTGCTTATCCCTCTGCCTGGGCTTCTCTTCTTTTCCCTTTTTAATGGAATTCACTTCTATTTGTTCTTCGACTCTGAGGCCATATATCACTTTTATAATATTCCTGAGTGTCTAGGACTGCTCCCTCTAGCACAGACAGCTCCATATAACATAATATACCTGCCTTCATTGCCATTTGTCACGGTTGGAAATTG
The DNA here is from genome assembly GCA_004027875.1 of Aplodontia rufa. NCBI lineage: Eukaryota > Metazoa > Chordata > Mammalia > Rodentia > Aplodontiidae > Aplodontia > Aplodontia rufa. The sequence goes on along the minus strand of PVKS010012115.1, from coordinate 11,976 downwards.
ACGTTTCTCCAAGTGCTATTGATTGTTTGTCTTTTCCATTAGACCGAAAGCTCCACAGTATCCTTAGTGTATAGCAGAAATCTAGACCTGTGGTATGCATTCAATAAATATTTGTTACGTGAAAACATTTGGAATGCTTCATTTGTTCAGTGTATTCAGATCACTAGAATTGAGGGAGGGATCTAATGCTTGTATATGATATTTTTGTTCTTAAAGAATCTAATGAAGCTCAAAAAGTCTATAATAAAATCTGAGGCATGATTAAGTCATTAATGTGGAAAGGTGTTGTGCTTCCTCTGCAAATGATGGAGCCCCACCCTTATGGTTTGAATGTTAGGATCGGTGTTGCTACACATGCCCCCAAAGAGTGTTAATCACTTACCTAATGTGATTTTCTAGGGGAGGGTAGGGCATGTTCCAAAGCAGGTCCAAAAGTGGCATGAGAAAGCTGGGAAAAGAGACTGATTTGGGATTTGGCTGTCGTTATGGGCTGAAGCCAGGGTGAGAATTACATTATGCATAGGCCAGAGCTTATGTGATTTGAAGTTTCTGCTGGCATTAAAGAAGGGTGCGTCTAGTGGGAGGGAGGGCTTTCTTATCAGCTTGCCCGGATGTGGTACAGAAGAAGAAAAGGAAGGGGTGAGAATGGAGGATAGGAGAGGCTACTGTTTTCTGCAGGTAGGATTTGCCAAAGATTTCAGGTATGCCTCTACCTTGTAGCAAGGAGGCCGCAGTGAAAGTGCTAAGCTTTCAGGGTATGGTTCTCAGTACCCAAAGCATAATGTGCAGATGGGTATGGAGGATCAGGGCTCAGGAAGACACAGAATGCTGATCTCGTGGTATATAACATGCTGCTAAGGAAGGCACTTTCTTGAATCACAGTCCACGGGCAATTTATGGCCATTACAGGTGATTTAGATATTCCAGGAGTCATAGAGGAAGTAAGTATCTAAAGTCTTTACAGTGAGGAAGTCTTGGGGGAGAGGGGCCCCAGCAGGAGTTCCTGTGGTATTACAATTTGGACAGATTCTAGAGTCATCTGTTATAGGGAGCTTCATTTAAGATAGGAAGATTTGTGAATAACAGCATAAATCAATTTATGAATGGGGAATATATTACCTCCAGGATCCTAAAAGTTCTAAATATTGGTTGATTTGTGAGTAACAGCATAAATCAATTTATAAATGAGGAATATATTGCCTCCAGAATCCAAAAATGGCTAAAAGCTGTTGGCCTGTTTTTACATCATGTGTGCTAAGGTATAACAGCTATTTCTTGATAGTATCAGGGATAGGGGGACTCTTGGCTTATTAAGAATTTTTCAGAGATTTAACAAAGGTGTTGTGGCCTTTTACTACACAGGAGGCAATGGCCTGTCCTCTCTGTGTGAACTCATTTGTGAAAGTTTGTGTGTCTTCAGTAAGTGTATCAAAAATCAATCTCCTTAGGGGAAGATGGTGTGGTGTAAAACCTAAGCTCCTGGAGAAAGTTGGAGTTTTGAACTTGCTTTCAAAGACTGTGCATCATGGCCAGGCTTTTGAAGTAACCTGTGGGTAGAAAAGTAGAGGAGCATCATGTTTTTTCAAAGGTGAATACAATCTGTGGTTGAGAGGCTGTTTAAATACACGTTGAAGAGAACATATTAACCAAGTCTGTACTAGCAAAATATTTACCAATCAATGATTGGTCAGAATCAATAATTTCAATAATGTTAAGGGTGATAATCCAAGTGGATGGGAATATGATGCTGTTTCAGTAATCGACTGTGAGGAATCATTAGTTCTTCTAGGTTTAAGAAAATGCCAAATTGGGCTTTTATTTAGGTTTGCATTGCTGTGACCAAAATGACTGATGTGAACAACTTAGAGGAGGAAAAGTTCATTTGGGCTTACAGTTCCAGGGGTTTAGTACATAGTTGGCTGAGTCTCTTACCCTAGGCCCAAGATAAGCCAGACCATCATGGTAGAAGGATGTGGTGAAGGAGCACTGTGAACCTTGAGGCCAAGAAGCAGGGAGTAAGGGAAAAAGGATCACTGGGAAGATGAACCCTTCCAGGGCATGCCCCCAGTGACCTACCTCCCCCAGTCACAGCCCACCTGGTTGGCACATTTAAACTAAGATGTACCAATTGGGTCACAGCTCTCATAATCTAACCATTTCTTCCCAAAATATTCCTGAATTAACACAAGAGCCACCATAACGTGCTGTTAGTGGAGAAAGACCAGTGATAGAAAGTCCTTCCCTAAGTAGGACCACAGCAATCCTTGACAGGGAAAGTTTATATGGCCCATTTTTATCAAGTTAATTGCAATGTCAAAGACTTGGTTTAATTTTAATTTAATGTACTTTGGTCAGAGAGTCCCATGATTGCTCTGAGATATTTTAGGATGATTGATGTCAGAACTGTGAGGACTTTATACAAAGCAATGGTTCTGGTAAAGTTAAGGTGATACCTATGTATTATATTTTGTAACTTCTCTGGAAATATAGTTTATTTATATTTATAGGGAGCCCCAACAATGACTATCATTTAAGCCCCAGTATTTATTGAAATAATTATAACTTGGCAATTGGGGCATTTCAATAGGCTTTTATTTCTAACAGATATTAATTTAGAACTTACATTGTAGAAACATAAAAACTAATCATTTCTCTTTCATCTTTTGTTGTATAAATTCTTTTAGTAAAATTGGATTTCCAATTAGGTCAAAATGTGGACCTACTTCTGATTCAGGGTCTTAGTTTCCAATCCTTTTATCTTTTGCATCTTGGCCCCTATGGCCGTGTTGGTTGCAGTCCACGTGGCCTCTCTATTGGCTTGTCCATGCTCATTTTCTGTAGCTTTCCTCAGTAGTTGTTCCATGGTACTGGCATTTCTTAATCTCAGGGGTCTCTATTGCAGCTTCAGTTTCCTCCTCACATCTCCATGCATCACATCTCAGAGGATGCACATAGGAATACCCATCCTGGGGCTCTTTGCCTGGTCTCCCAGGCCTTCCTTTGCAATCTCAATGGAAGCCTCCATAACCCCTTAACTCCAGCATCCTGCAATCCTGCAGAATCAGCAGCACGTGGTTGCTGCCAAAGTCTGCTGCCATCTCAAGCAGTAATCAAGCCTCCATGGACAATGGCTGCAGCTGCCTATGTATGCCTGGGTGGCTGAGAAAGTTGGAAAACCTTTGTAGGTCCTCCTGTGCAAGCGGGGTGCCTCACTGATCTCTTCTCAAAGGGATCTTTACTCCCTGTGCCTGAGATGGATATGGACTTGCCAATTCCTGAGATGTCCTCAAGCCATCTTTCTTTTTGCCTTTGGACAATGTCTTTAGAATTTCTTTAAGGGCGGTGACATCTTTAACAACTACAGTTTCCTTAGTCCCAGTTTTACTCTCGTCCAAGTTTTTCAAATCTTTTTACTCTGCTTTCTGTTCCCAATTAGCACGATAAATTTGGCTAAATGCTGCCAGAAATATCCATGCCACTGCCTGAATATCATGCAGCTAAAAAATTTCCAGATTAAGAAGTCCACCACTTTCAAAATCAGCCTCACAGAAAGTGTCAGGCCATGGTCAAAATGCATACAACTTCTTAGCCAGAACATAACACAAATGGCCTCTAGTCCAATTTCCAATACAGTTTTCTTTTTCTTCTTTGCACTCATGAGCCCTGTTTTGCTGTGCACAGTCCTATCAGCATTCTGGTCTTTTGAGCCCCCACAAGAATGGACCATTAAGCTCTACTTACAACAATCTAAAGCATTTCTAGCTTGCATTGCTAAACAGCTCAAGATTCCTCCCACAAATTCCAAAAAATTCCAAAAGCTTCTAAACCACATGGTAATGTTAGTCACTGCAATGACTCCACTCTCAGTACCAATTTCTTTTTTAGTTAGTTTCTTTCACTGCTGTGACTAACATGCCCAACAAGAACAATTTTAGGAGGAAAAGTTTATTTAGGGGCTCACAGTTTTGCAGGTCTCAGTCCATAGAAGGCTGATTCCTTTCCTCGGGGCTCGAGGTGAGGCAGAGCATCTTGGTGGAAGAGTGTGGTGGAGGGAAGCAGCTCAAATGATTGGGAGCAGACAGAAAGACTCCATGCCGGACACAAAATATACACCCCAAAAGCATGCCCCCAATGACCCACCTTCTCCAGCCATACTCCACCTGCCTTCAGGTGCCAGTTAATCCCTATCAGGAGATTAACTCACTGATTGGGTTAAGGCTCTATAATACAATCATTTCACCTCGGCCTTTCCACATCACATTCAAACCATGACAGGTGCCATTGCTCTGTTAGGTCTAAGGATCCTAGGTATATATTGGGCTTGAATTATAACCCTTTTGAATGCATTGTAGTAGTTCCATGGGTAAATTCCTTATAATCCTAAGTCAGGCTGTTGGTGCTTGAAGTATATGCAGCAACAGCAATGGAAACATTTTGTGATGGCTTAATGAGACATCTTCTTTGTGACTGTGACTCCAGCATGCCATGTACTGACTGTTTCCCCTACAAAAGACACCACCCAGTGGGCCCTTATGTTTCGCAAGGTCTAAGCCTTGCCCCTGATCTTGCTATAGAAAAAGACTAATGTCTGATTGAAACCAAAACCCAACAGTCACACGTAGGAACCCTTCTCTTGAGCCTAGAATCAACGGCAGCTTAAATTGGAATAAAAACAGCTGACTTAATATTAGACATAAAGATAGGTCCAGGCCAAGATGCAAAATCCAGGGCTGCTTTTAGAAAGGACCCAATCTCATACTTCTATTCTTCAATGCCAAATAGTGAAACTTTTGATACAGGTCAGTTAAATCCATAACAGAAGACTGGGAAGAGTCAGCAAATATAACACGAGGTTGGGTTGCTCAAGCACAAGCTCATAAGCAGACAGTAGCTGGGTGCATGTTTTCCAGCAGGCAGCATGGTCAGTTAGCAAGAGAAGAAGTACCCCTGTTCAGTGGTCATCATCTGGACACTCTTCCTACTCTACAATTATGGTCACCCTGCAGAGATGAGATGGACCCCCCCACTACCAACACCAAAATTAGCTTCATATGTCAAGACTGGTGATGCCAAATGCATACCAGGAGGGTATGAAAAGGCTTTATTACTCAAATAATGAGGTTTTCTTGGAGAAAGTGGGACAAGTTCCTAAGCATGTCAAAAAAAATAAATAAAAGTTAAAAAAGTCGGGATGAAGAGATGGGATTGATTGTGATTAGTGATGGGACTGAGTAGTAATTTCTGTGCATGGGTCAAGCTTGTGTATTTTGAGTTTCTCGCCATCTCCAAAGGAGGGAGTATGTGTGCATTCTAATCTATGCGCCCAGTTGTGGGGCAGAAGTCAGGGGGTTGCGGAATTTAAAGTTGTCAGTAATCAAACATAACAAATGGAATCAGACTATGTTATATGGGATGCATGTATATTTCTGAGCAGATCTGTTTGGTTTGAGATATGTTTATTTTATGTAAGTGACCCTTTTACTTGTGTGGAAAACCATGCTTGAGATAACTTTCTTGCTCTTTTTCAATCCTCAATTTTTGGTTACCTGATATAAAGATGCATTGTAGGGGCTGGAGCGGTGGCTCGGTGGTTACACCGCTTGCCCAGCATGCGCGAGTACATGGGTTCGAACCCCAGCACCCATGTACACAACTAAGTGTCAGAGCAATGAAAGCCATGTGAAAAACTCAATAAAAAATTCTCTCCTTCTCTCTCTCTAAAAAAAAAGATGTATTGTAATACTGATTTACTATGTTTATTATGAGCATTATAGACCTTAATTACTATACTATGAATCCAGTTCAAAATTCTGAATTTTGTATGAATTTTCCAGTGGTGTCATGGGAAGTTAGTCTAGGAAGTTAGTCAACCAGAATGGTCATGAATAAGTAAGTTTCTCATGGAGAGTCATCACAAGTCATGATGTATCTATGACCACAGGATGTAATAGTTCTTTGAAAGCTAAAACTCAACCAGTGGTCCCATTTTGTGGGAGTTCTCATAGAATGTCTGTGTTTTAGTTGTGTGGATGAGTAAGTTCGGCTCTGGCCTTGCAGTGTGAGGCTGTTGTTTGGTACCATTCTTATTCTGGAAACTGCCTATTTAAATTGAGTTTCTGCTCTACTACATTTAATTTATTTTTTTTAACTTGCTTCCTCCCAACAGAATATAAATTCAATGAGGCAGGAATTTTTGCTTTGTTTTGTTTGCTATATCCTCAGTGCCTAGAATAATGTGGTAATAGCTACTGAATAAATATTTGCAACTGATTTCCTAGCAGGAGGAATTTTTTCCTCTGACAATTAAAAATAGTTAATTATAATTTTGATAATTATAAGCCTAATTTCAACTTCAGTATCTTGGTATCCCTCAGAGAATATGATGGTGCTTATTGAAGTTTAAATATATTAGGGTAAGTAATAAGAAATTAAAAGCTACTAGAAATTTTAGAATTAAATATAAGGAAAATGGTTTGTTAACTTTTTACAATACATATATTAATCATGTTTGTTAGGCATATTTGGTTTTGGGAATATTGAAATCTCATAAGGGGGCCAAGGTTAGGATGTTTATTGTAGTTGGTTGTCAAGGGAACTGGATATGTAAGATTCTTATTTCAGGTTTTTCCTTATTTTGGAAATCACATGATCTTTTTATGATTTTTCTTAGTTTTCATTTTCTTTAATTACTGCTAGCACTATAAGAATAAGAACTACAAATTTAGATTGTAAGGTATTTAATCCTTATTTTTCAAAAATATGTGACTTGGGACACGTTACTTATTCTCTCTGTAACTCGGTTTTCTTATAAGAAAAATGTGACTAATAGGAGTATCTGTTTCATAGTGTTATTGTGATGATTAAGTGTTTGTTAGATTTTTATGATGACTGTCAATGTTATATTTGTACCTGCTAATCATGACCTTCTTCTTGCGCATCTGCAGCTTCTTTTTAAAGCACATTTTATTCCTTCATTTAATTTATGTGATCTATTAACTTTCTGATTCCAAATATTCATGAAGGGAGTATAGTTAACCCAGATCACACTTTTGAACCAGACAACAGAGATTGTGGCTATCTGTTTTTGGGTCAACATAGCCCAATCAGCCTTGATGGGGGTGGGGAATAGCTCAAATGGTACAAAATAAGCCTTCTTAAGTAGTAGGGGTTGTGGGCCTCGGAACTGACACCTGTAGTTTATTAATATTACACATGCAATTATATATACCTATGCTCATAATGCACATACACTACTGTTTTTATATAATTGCATGGGGGCTGCAAATTATATGTAATATCAGCTAGATCATTTTATTATGACCAATGACAGAATCTGTTTATGCAATTGATTTAATTAAGAAATATTGTTTGCTTATATGTTTGTCTCTGAATTTGGCAATATGCAACCATTTGATTTTTTTATAAATATTTAAAATTGAAATGATATTTAGACTAATAAATGAAATATTTTGTAGTTGAAACATTTTCTTTTACAAAATAATTCATGTATATACAGATTTTAACAAAAAAAGCAAAACAGTAAGGTATTGATTTTGGTTTAAAATGAGGAGATTGGGAAAAATGTAGGATATGGTTTAGCAAATTGGGCTGATGTCTCTGTAGGATCAGTGATAAAATGCATTTCTCGGACAATTTTACTCTGCTTGCATTTTGCAACTGAACATTTCCATATGTTGGGAGTTTAGTCTAACACTCTTTAGTCTAGGACTATCTATAGTAGTTTGAATTTAAAATCTTCTTGGAGCAAGCAAAGAATAGCATCTCTTGTGCTTTTCTAGATTTATCCATCTGGATAACATAGTATTGATTTAAATGCCCAGTCCTGATAGCTCATGTGAAAAAAATACCTACATGACTTCTTTTCCTCATATTATGAAGATGATGGCAGACTTTGTTGACAATATCAAACCAATTTCCCTAGTAATATCAACATACGACTGAATAATACTGGTCTAATGGGTTCTGATAGTAATCTTCAGTTTCTCCCAACAAGGAAGGAATGACTTGTTGATAGAGAAAGGCTCTGAGTTGGTTCTAATTGTACTTTTTCTGGGTTCCAAGTGATTCTTGTTCTACATAGTTTCTACTCTGCAAAAGTTTTTTTCTTGCTCTTGTTAGGTTAAACAGAAAGGAATTCAGTAAAAATGCATTGGATTTCTGGATGACTGGAGGACCAAAGACCATGATGGAAAAGACAGAAGCATAAGTGTAAAGAAAAATCCTGCACTCTGCTGCCTTTGAACACCCATTGTCACTGCCCTGTCCCATTACCCATTGCTGCCACTGCAATAAGCTCCACTTGCCCTAGGGCTTTTTTGAATTACTTCCTTAAGATGAAATGAATCTTGAGTAATCATAGCTGACTGTGAGTTAGGTTATTGACCATATTTTACCTCATAGAAGGCAGGGGGAAGAAATATCTTCCTTCCCTCCACTTCAATAGAAGAAGCTGGACTTCGCCTCTCTCCTGTTTTGGAATGCTTCACAAAGACAAATTCAATGACAAATTCTTGTTTGCTTGTTTTGTTTGTTTCTGTGGTCTGCAAAGTCTACAGAGCCAAGCAGTACTTCACTGTGACTCACACCAGGCAAACGTATGTGCTTTGCTTGGTCAAACCCTGGTGTTTGGGTGCTGTGTTTTCTGTGTTCTTCTACTCCTGTAACGACTATCAGTGCTGGAGCTAAGCTTGCCTAAGCTCGATTTTATATTGTCTCCCCAAGAAAAATGAGAAAGAGTGTCTCTGATGAGAAGTACATTCTTTCTCTTTGGAATGACATATTAAAAAATACACAGACTGAGTTTAAATAGAATAAAATATACTCATGAGTTTATTTGCTTAATTGCCTACATTGCTTGGCATGAAGAATCGCTCATAGTCAGACAGAGGTCATATTTTTGGGAAAGACCTCAAAGGTGAAGTACCATCTTCTACGCATCTTGTGATGCTATCACAATGACATCACTGACCATTCAACTTTGATCAACTGTTTGAGGTAATGTTGGCTAGGTTTCTGCTCTGTAAAGTTCCTTTTTCCCTCCCTGCTCTTCCATGCTCACCTGGGGACAGTGATGAAATGGTCAAGTGGTGTGGTGGAAGTTAAATTTCACCTCCTAGATGGGGGATAGCAATGGATTATTTGGAACTCTTTTGTAGAAAATTCGTGTTTTCTCCCTCATTTCTTTATTTAATAATTTATTTATATCAATAGGGACACAAGGGCATTTGTTTTATATGTTGGGCTGTAACCCAATAGTATATTAATTATTTTTTTCATATTATTCCACGTGTGGCCATTGGGATTTCTTTCAGATTGGCTCTTGTTTCTCTGACATTCCATTACTCATAGTACTTTTAATTAGGGCTTCCCTTCAACCTCTCTGGTGCTTGAGACATTGCACCTGCCAGTGCGTTCCATCTTCAGCACCTGTGAAGTTATAATATGTGTTCCACTGCTGCAAGCTAGATTTGATTCCTTTTCTACCAATCATCAGTGATCTTCATCAGACAGATTTTCTATCTTCAAACCCCATCTTAAAGTTGTCTTCCCTGGGCATTACATTTTCTAGGTTGGATTCCCTGGGAAACATTCTAATCAAGAGAGTGATTTGGTGGGGAGTTATTTTAGGAAAAACAACTACAAGTGGGTAAGAAATAGCCTGAGCAGTAGGTGAAGCCAAACTGCAATGCAGTTGCAACAGAGACCTCAGCTGACCCCGTGGGAACCTGGGAAGTTAGAATGATTCCACAGAGAGGACCTTAGATAAGAAAAGAGAAGGATGATTGTGAAGGGTGGGGCTTTCTATCTTACATTTCAGATTCACTGGGGAAGAGCTGTCATCTTTCAGCAGAGGGTCATTTCTGGGAAAGGCTCAGCTGTGTCTTGTCAGCAGGCAAAATACCAACAGCTGGAGAAATGAGTGCCTCTTTTCTGAAGGAGGCTTCTGAGTGTCATACCACAGCTTCCTCTGTGAGTGTGGAATATGCCTGTTTAATTATTTAAAAATATGCTAGATTATTGCAATTTCTGCACTGTCTTACTTGCTGCTTAATATTAATAAATAGAGTAGCTATCCATTGTGGCTTTTTCCTCCCACATTTTGAAGTATTCCTGTCTAGCCACTGACTTGTAAAAGCCAGTGATAGACTAGCTGGTATTTTCTTGAGGCAATTGCTCAGAATTTAGATCTCTATACTCTTTCTGTTTAGTTTGATTCCAACCTTCACTTCTGTTTTGCCTCTCCAGCTTGGAAGTGAAGTTTCTGCATTTCTAAATACCCCCCTCTCCGCCAACTCAGGGTGGGGGTATTTGGACCCAGGCCTATCGCAGCTGACCAGCATTTCTCAGTCCCCTTCTATCCAGTAGACTCTGTGGGTTATCTCGCTAGGTTAACGCAAGTCAGTTTTCAAGTTAGGGAAAGACAGAGATTCCCCAGACATATTCATTGTAGAAGAAAATGATATGGAAAATTAAAATGGTAATCCTTTGGCATACTCAAAGTATTTCTTCAAAAGATCCTTATGTTTTGAGATCATTAAGACACAAATGAATCTACTGAACATGTTTAAAGTTATAGAAAGCATAGAGATTGGTACAGAAATAAAGTAAGACAAAGTAGGCAAAAAAGATAAATTTGGTTTTATCCAAATGCTAAAATGGGTTAGGTAGAAATGCCATAATTATAATGGGCTATGTCATTAGGAAAAATCCTAAACTACAGTGCTTATTGTTAAAAATGCAGCACTTGTAAAATTTTGAGCTTAATTTTCTAATTCTAAACACATGTGGACTACAATATAGATTATATATATATTTTTTCTCCTAAAATACCAGCCAGTTAATTATGTGCTTGTGTATATAAAGGGAAGAAGAAAGTATTCCTCTTTCTTTTTATATAGTAATACCAAATAAGAAAGAGCTGCTCAGCATATCAACACCCCTTTTTTACCTAAATCCAATCTACTTAACAAAAATGTAAAGACTTTTTTATGATTCTCAAAAAGAGATGGACTTGATTATCATTATCATTTTCTTTTGAAATCATAATACTCCTATAAAGGCCTTCTAATTTTCAACATTACAGATTATTCAATTCACTGAATGCAGATGTCAAAACTTTAGCATATTTTCAGCTTTTTTTTATACTGTGGATGAAGTAACTGTTGTAAGTGATGGCTAAACATAAGCCAGCTATTCAATGCTTTATTTGTACTTTATTTTTATTGTAATATTTCAACTAATCATGAAATATCACAGACGAAAGTAAACTAAAGTAAGTTTATGTAGCATAAAATTTTATTTTGTCTTGGGCCATGTTAAAATGCTTTTTATTTGTTTACATAGTTTTTTTATAAGTAGTTTTATAAGTGACATTTATGTAGAAAACTTTAAAATAGGTTTTCTATTGCAACTCAATATATTATAACACATTGGTCATGGATAAAATTTCTAAACATAAGCATTGCAAAGTATGTGCACTTTTATATTATAAGATAGTATAATATTTTGCAAGCAACATGCACATCTTTAGAAAGGGAAATATCAAAGTAATTAATTTATTGGACAACATATTTAACAAAGAACCTTATCTGTAGTGATGTGAATAGACAGATGGCTGTTCCTTCTTCTTACACCAGCCCATAAAATATAACTTGCTCTAGAAGATAATTAAAGCCATTTCAACATAATATCATAAAGTTATTATTATCAGAACAGTAGGATGCTGGCACAAAAACAGACACATCAACCAGTGAAACAGAAGAGACAAATCCCAAAGAAATACATACATTTACACTCAATTGATTTTTGACAAAGGTACCAAGACAATGCAAGGGAGAAAGTATAGTCACTTCAAAAAATGATACTGAGAAAAGTGGATATCACTTGCAGGAGAACATCACTAGGCTCTTGTCTCACTCCATATACAAAAAATTCAACACAAAATGCACAAAAGAC
>PVKS010012114.1:20669-54905 GCA_004027875.1 Aplodontia rufa | reverse complement strand
TTAGGAGACCCCCTGTGCCAGCGTGAACCCACTCCCCTAAGGCCCCTGTGCTGCTAGTGACTGAAAAAAAGTCAGAACCACGTTGGCATGGCCAGATCCAGCTCCCAGGGCACAGTCTTGATGACTTGTGCCATGGGACCTTTGTCCATCTGTCTGGCTGCTTCAAGGAGTTTATGGGAGGAAGCATAGAACCATGCAGCAGAGTGGGACTGATCCCACCATTGAGAAATCTGAGGCCTTGACACGATTCTTGCCTCTCTAGACCTCAGACTCCTTATCGGAAAGCAGTTATGACCAAAACAAAAACAGACAAACAAACAAAAAACCACAACTTGCCTCATGGGCTGGCGTGAGTCTTAAATGAGCCAATATGGAAAGTACCAGAAGCAAAGCCCGCTCACTACCGGTGAAGTTGTTGTCCTTCATCTTATTACCAGAGTTGGGCCAGAAAGTTGGCAGGCAGCCCTGGCTGCACCCCAACTCGTGTGACCTTGAGTATCCTTTTCTTCTGAGTCTCAGGGCCTCTGGGCCTGGCCTGCGGCAGGGGCTCATGTGGAAACCCTGTAACCACGAGGACACTATCTCCAGCCCTCTGAGGGCTGCAGGCCAGTGCTGGGTCTCGGATATGGCCTGGCCTTGTCCACAGGAAGCAGGCTGTGGGGCTTAGGCCATTGGCTCTCCCAAGGCTGTCACTTGCTTCTGACATGTTAGCAGGCAAGTGGTGGCAGGGACAGAACAAAGTAAGGGAAGAAACCCGATAAAGCACATTTCTCTCTTTAGCTGTTGCTGCTCTTCCTCACCCATCTCCTCATCCGCTGCTCCCCAGAAACTTCAGAAAAACAAAAGCCAAAGTGCTGTGTTGGGGTTTTGTGGAGGAACACTGTGGCCCAACTCCCCGGTTACCTGTGTGCACAGCACTGGCAGTCTGGGGTTTCTCCTGGCCCAGAACTCCTCCCTGGTAGGGAAGTCACAGGCTCTGGCTGTTTCCTCCATACCCCTCAATTTTATCTTACTTCCTGGAATGTGTTATTATTGTCCCCACTTTAATAATGATAGCACTGAGTCTCCATGAGGTTACGAGTCTGCAGTGACACTCCAAGGGGCAGAGCTGGGATTCAAACTTGGGCTGTGCAGCTGATCCGGGCCTCCGCTGTCCAGTGCTGCCTGCTGCCCAGCACCTAACAGGGCTTCTTGTGCATTGGAGCTACCTGGCATTTGTTTCATCTCTCACAAATGCCAATATGGGGCTGGTGGCATCAGAGTCACCTGGGGCACAAATCAGAGGTATATTTCTGCTCTCACTCATCACTACTGAACCAAAGCTCTGTACAGAGCAGGGACTGTGTTTGTTTCTCCACTTGGTCATTCTCCCCCCACATCCTCCTGCTGTGCCCTCACACATGCCTCTGCCCTCTCCTGCCTCCTCCAGGCTCCTCCAGGGAAAGTTCTTACTCCCAGCTCTCTGCTCACCCCTCCAGGTTGGCCCCCACCAACTTCTCCTTATTATTAAATCTGGAAACTTCTCTGACCCTATCCTACCGGAGCTCCCTGAGGCTTTTGCCTTGGCAAATGCCCTTCCCCTGTGCTCCGGGACCAGGGCTGGCCCTCATTGGACAGCTTGGTCATGGTGCTGTTTTGCCAGGTCAGTTAGGAGGTAGCCTCAGGCCCACTCATACCCCAGGGGCTGCGTGTGGGACCAGGGTGACTCTCTTAAGGACAATGGCAGTGTTTCATGCCTTAGTCTCCCAGATGCCCACAACTCAGAGGTTCCTTTCCATGCCTGTAAGATTCTAGGCTATTCTGTGTCACAGATGGGTTATGGCAGCAGCACCAGGGAAGGAGGGTGAGAAGTAGCAGGCTGCAGGACTGACAGTGGCTTGGCACATCCACCTCTGACCCTCTTTGTGTTGTTCAATTTCATCATGACAGCTGCCTGGGAGGTAGGGAGTGAAGGCTCAAAATGTGGCAGGGATGGTCCAAGGTCACCCAGACAAGCCAGGCCTAAAAGTCAGGTTGGTCCAAATTCAAGGTGCTGTCATTTCTGCCCCAGTTGCTGCCTCATTTGACAGAGGGACCAAGCTGTTTTTGGCCTTGAATCTAGAATGCAGGTAGCACCTGGGCATCCAAGAGGCCTGGGGAGTGGGGAGGGTACTTGCCTGTGCAAATGCTCAGAGACCCAGGTGCCCTGGGCTTCTAGTGATCGTGTTTCCACAAGTCCATCACACCGCTCGCTGACCTCTATAACATGCCACATGTTCACTAACATGACCACATTGAGGAGGCGGGAAGAAACATTATTTTAAGGTATTATGCAGGTTGTATCTTAATTTCCAAAATGTATATCCTGGGGCGAAAGCACTACGGGAAGCCCTGCAACCTCAGGATTTCCCAGCCCAGCTGTCAGGGTGGCCCTGACAGACATGACTAGGTCTAAGGTTATGAGAACGAATCTAGTGAGGCAGGCAGTTGTCACTCTCTGGTTTGGACTAAGGCCTGGCTGCTGTCTATTTCTGGTCCCACACCCAGGTTGGATCCTGGGATTGAGAGTGTGACTATGGGGAGTCAGGGGATTCTGAGCTAGGTATAGCACAGTCACCTTCCCTGCCACCTTCAGCTGGGACAGCTCAGGGGCTTTTTCCTCATTTCCCTTCCCCCCTGTCTGCCCTTCTCCTGGGCTAGCTTGTGAGTGACCATCTCTGGGATGGAAGAAGCTCAGGACTCTGGGCCGAGTCCAGGGTTCCCAGCCAGACCTGATCTCCCAAGGCGATGGTCCATATGTGTACACACAGCACAAACCATGTGAGGCTCCATACATGAGCATGCATACGCACACATTTGCACACTACCCCATACGTAGCCCTCCACATGGACACACACTTGCATACCACACACCACACGTCCCTGAATATGTACACACGCATGCACATACACATGCACAAACATCTCATAATACACATACATACCACAAATCACACTCCTCATCCATGTGCAGACCCATGCACACACATGCCGTACTCATGCGTAACCCCATATACGGACACACACATACCACAAACCAAATATGTCCTCGTAGGAGAGCACATCCAAGAGCACAGTCTGCACACATGTATGCATGAACACAGAACATGTGCCTTCATGCATGCATGCATGTACACATAAGCATACGACCTCCCATATGTATGCACACCACAAATTATATATAGCCCCATATATACATCCACCCCGTACATTTCTCCATACACATATGTGCACACGCACACCACTCAGCACCTCACACACACCCTCTCACACACCTCATAATGTCCTCCCACCCACACTTCTCCAACCCACATGAATCACACACAGCGACCACTTAAGCCAACTCTGTGCACAGGCCTGGAGTTAGGTGATACACAGAGATGATGCACCCGCACCATGCAAACCCCTGCTCTGCATTTACACATGGCCTCCCCAATGCCTCCCTGGCACACTGACTTCACAAACAGGCTCACACCCCCGGGGGCTCCACCACCAGGGAGCTCCTCCCGCCCACCTGCAGGAGCCACAGGGAGGAGCAGAGCAGGAGCCAAGAGCAGGGCGGGGCCCACACACAGTGCCTGCCTCTCCTTTGTCATGGTGGAGGCATGAAAGAGCCCCTCTCCCTCCCACTAGCCCCTCTCTTGTAGCCCTGGCCAGTCCAGCATGCTCTGGGCATGTCCAGCCCAAAGAAGTCCAGACAAGTCTAATTCAGTTTCCAAACCCAACTCAACTGACAATTTATTTAGGACAATTGGCCATCCCGTCTGCTCTGCATCACTGACTCCGCATGGATTAACTCAAACGCCGCACACCCCTGCCGGGCAGATTTAATTAGGTGGAAAAATTGACCTGAAGCCTCTGGGGGACTAGGACCTGGACATCCGCCAGGGCTCCCCTGATTGGCCATCATGTGCCCCCTACTTGCCTGAAATCTTGCTCTGTCTCAGAATTCTCAGAAGGGACCAAGTCCAATCCTCACTTTAACCTGGAGGAAATTGAGGCCCAGAGAGGGGAAGTGGATTTGTCAAGGTCACACAGCAAGTGAGCGGCCTGGCCAGAATATTGGTCCCTGCACCATGTTACAACCAGCACCTTCTTCCTGAAACAGTGAACTGCAAGAACACAGATCCCCACGGCGAAACCCTGAACAGCTCTGAAAGGCAAGCACAATTTTCTGAAGATGAGTGTGGCATCCATAATTCATAAATGAAAGTCATAGCACATATTGGTCATTTTAATAGATAGTAAATTGCCATTCTGATTTATGGTTTCAGGGGTGGGATTATGATAAAAATAACTTGGTGATTTATAAAACATCTCCTTAAGTCAACAGATCGTTAGTAGGTTTGTCTGACTTTACAGCCAACAGCCTCACCACCCTGGTTACCATAGAAATGGGATGCCTTGCTCTGTTGCCATGGCTACCACTTTCTAGAACACAATTGGTGGGTCTCTCACCGTTAGTGATTTGGTTCTGGAAAAAATAAAAGGAGCCAGAATCTACCAGCTTGGGTTTGTGCTTCGTTGTCAGGCAATCACTTCTGTGTGGCCTTGAAATTTTATAGGTCAGCCATTGAGCCGGCCAGGTGGGGTGACAGTTGCCCCTAGGCTGGCTGGAAAAGGTCCCTTTGTGCCTCTAGTCAGACTAGTATCCAGAGGGACTGGCCTCACACTTGGCTCAGGTCCTGGGTGTGGTGGGGCTCAGCTGCTGCAAGGGTCGGGTGGAGAAAGGAAACAAAGCCTAGCAGGGAATGGGAGATCAGTAGGCCCTTGTGTGAGGAGCACCGTCTAGGGACAGGAGATGCAGAAGCCAGTGTTGCCTGAACAGGCAGGCTGAGGCATCAGGAAGGCCAAGGAGGCAGAGGCCAAACAAGCTACAATTGCCCATGCTGTGGGGGAGAAGTGACAGTCACTCCCAGTGGGGCAGGTTGGGCACAGCAGTGCCTGGGGTTTGTGTGCTCAAAAGTATGCTGCATGGTGCCACCGCTGTGTCATCTGTGTGCTCAAGTGTGTACATGTGAGCTGTGCGTGTGCACGTGCATGTGTGCCTCTCCATACAGCACCCAAGTGTTCCTGGTTGGTTTGCAGTGATGTGACTCGACAAACTCTTCATGGGCTCCTCATGTTCTCTATGTGTGACCAGGTGCTGTGTTGTGGTTCGTGTGCCCATGTGCTCAGTTGTGACAGATGAGGTGTGTACTCTGGGTTGTTGTTGTGTCTGTGGTCTGTGGGAGACTGTTTCGTGTCTCTGGTGACCCAGGATTGGGAGGCAGAGTTCACTACCCTTGCCCTGGAGGTGACAAGCCCAGGGCCCTGTAGAGGCTGCTCCATGGCTTACTGTCCTGCACCTGCTATGGAGGGCTTTCCACCCTTCCATGCCCTTCTCCCTCCCCATGGCTCAGCTCCCTGAATAAGTTCAGGTCATCTCTCCAGAGGGTAGTGAGGAGGAGCCTGGGAAGCAGGTAGGGAAGCAGACTGGGTCGCTGGTGCCCACCCAAGGGGCAGCTCCTCCCCCAGGTGCTAGCAAGTCCTGGGCAATGAGGCCTAAGGATTCTGGTGTGGCTGGCTCCTGCTGTAGACCCAGGTGCCCAGCATAGCCTGCTCTCAGGCAGTCTGGTCATGGGTACAAAACTCTAATAAGGAACCATTCAGACACCATCACGGACCAGCTGTGAGGTGGGTGGGGCTGTTCTTTTGCCCCAAGAGCTTTGGTGGCTTGGAGGTGAAAGAGCTCAGGCTGTAGAGCTTGCTAAACTTGGGTGCAGTCTCAGCTCATCACTAGCTCTCAAACCGTGGCTTAGTTGCTGAACATTTTGGTACCTGGCTTTACTTCTTGACATAGGTTGGTAGAAGGATTAGAGGTGCATAGTAGGTCCTCAAACATTGGTGGCTCTTTCCTCTCTTCTTCTATGCTCAGCCAGCCCTAGGGATGAGCAGAAATAACCTGACTGCTCTCGCTTTGACAGTGCCC
The DNA here is from genome assembly GCA_004027875.1 of Aplodontia rufa. Lineage (NCBI taxonomy): Eukaryota > Metazoa > Chordata > Mammalia > Rodentia > Aplodontiidae > Aplodontia > Aplodontia rufa. The sequence goes on along the minus strand of PVKS010012114.1, from coordinate 48,916 downwards.
TTGGTTGCCCTTTGGTGTTCCTTGGGCTTGGAAGAATGTTGGAGTCTGAGCAAGCCAGGGGCAGCTTCCTCCACAGCTCTCTAAGGGTCCCCTCAGACCCAGATGTCACTGGGGCTCTGCCTGTGACAGAGGATGGCCAGGCTTTGCGACAGCAGAGGAAAACAAAACAAAACAAAATAAACAACAATAACAACAAAAAGCACCCAGGGAGCCCCAAGCAGGGCAGAAGGCTCATCCTCTACCCCTCCAGCTCTTCCAGGGGAAGAGATCTTAGTGTCTGGCTCTAGGCTTGGTTTCTGCTTTATACCCCTATCCTCCCACTCCTTAAGCAATGGGGACCAGGCTACCAGCTACTTCCTGATAACCAAGGACTTTTCTAATCTTATAAGGCCTGACCTCCTTCTGGGCCTCAGTTTCCCCATCAGGATCTGTACTGTGCCAGGGCAAATGAGAAGAGAGCTATGAGGGCTTGCAGGGGCACCTGGGAGTTAGAAGACTCCTGGGATATCAGTGCCCTGTCTGGGCTATTCCCATGAGCCACCCCAAGCACTACAGAGCCAGAGTGGAGGATAGAGTCTCTGCCTCCTTGGAGTGGATATGGATGCTCCTTGGGGACTTCCTTTTTTGCTGCCTCCTGAGGACCAGTGTATCAATGAGAGCCTCACCCCAGGGGAAGCAATATTAGTGGAGTGCTGAAGGATGAATGGGATTTTCTCAGACAGATTGGAAGGAACCCTGTCCCCTAGAAGGAACAGCAGGCACAAAGCTGTAAAGATGGGGGGACGTTGTGGCCAGGAATGGCTGAGGGTTTCATCTGGTAGGACTGTTGGGTACATGTAGAAAGAGGACCCTGAAAAGCCACGTGAAGCCAGGGCACGGAGAGCCTTGTGTTCCAGGATGAAGAGTCTAGGCTTCTCTCTGTGGGCAGCATGGGCAGCTGGCATGGGCAGAGCTGGGATCCCCATGGGGAGCTCCTTCTGGTAGCTTGTGTGACTGAGATTGAAGTGGCCTTGTTGAGAGAGGACAGAGGAGAGTGGCTGTGGGAGGGCGTGGGAAGGGATGTCCTGGCTGATAGTGCAGTAAGGAGAGGAGGCACCTCCTGCCTCTAACTTTGGTTAGGATCAGGAGCCCAGGGTGCAGTAGGCTATGTGTCTGGGCTCCCCTCAGACACGCATAGGGTATGTGCTGCTCTGCATTCATGAGAAAACCCAAGCAGTGGGCATGACCTGTCCTCAGGGAGTCTGGACTATGACTGCTAAACTTGAAAATGGAGCCCCCAGAGGAAATTGGAGACCAGTTGCCCAGCAGATGGGGATTTTTTTCCCCAGTATTGGAGATTGAACCCAGAACCTGTGCATGCTAAGCAAGTGCTTTACCGCTGAGCTATATCCCTACAACAGGGATGTGCTTTTCAGCTCTAAGAGCTTTGGTGACTGGTGATACAAAGAGCTCTGGAGCTAGGTGAGCTTGAGTTGGAGGTGGTGGCCTCTTCTAGTTGCGTCTGCTCTGCTTTCCTGTCTGGACCTTGAAGAAAGAGCTTTCTGGAGTTGAAAGACCTGGCTTGTCTTTACCCTGCCTGTCTCGAGGGCACACAGATCATTCTCCCATTTTCCCAGCCCCACCTCCTGCTAGGGCTGAGGCTCATCTTTAAGTCCAGTGCATTGTACTTGTCTCCATCTGTGTCCTTCACCCTTTGCTAGGCAGGGAGCTCCTGAAGGCTGGGCAGAGGCTTATTCAACTCTGTGCTGGCCATAACCTCATGCCCGGGGAGGAGTGCCAGGAAGAAAGGAAAGATGAATGAACCAGGGGATGGATGGACAGGTGGAAGGAAAGGAGTGAGGAAAAGAGGAGGGAGTGATAAAAAGAAAATAGAAGAGAAGGGAAAAACGAATGGTGGCTGAAAGAGGGAAGGAAGGGTAGGAGGAACAAACAAAGGAACGAGGGAGGGAAGGATTATGAATGCAGGTACAGATGGAAGAAAGGGAGGAGAAGGAAGGAAAGAAGGGAGGAAAGAGATGATGGGTGAGCAACAGAAAGGAGGGCTAGGTTAATGGAAGGATGCATACGGGTTACACTTGGTAGTAGCCTAGAAAAAAAGGTTTTGAAAATAACACAATGCTGCAAAGCCGACAGGATGTGAATGTACGGTAATGAGTAGCTTGCACGGGTCTTCCTGTCTCCGGGCCTCAGGCTTCCTATCTATACCTATATGTGATTCCTTGGACCAGATTAGCTCTGAAGACTGCTCTCACTTGATCATTCTGCAGAGCTTTGACCCTCCCTCTTTCCTCTCCCATCCTTCAGTCCATAATGTGGTTTGGAAAATTCACATAGTTCTTGGTTCCCAGATCTCTGCCAGGTTGGGTGCCAGGCCCTTTGATCATGGTCAACCCAGACAGGGTTGTTCTGTGTTCCCAGAGCAAGCCCCCTAGGGTGGGGGATGGGCAGTTGCCCGAGACTGTGAGGCTGCTGTGCACTGCTCCTGTGGGGCAGGGCCTTGGTACTCCTCGACCGGAATAGACAGGAGTTGGCGAGAAGGAAGATGAGAGGCAGCCCCCAAGTAGCCGGATTCCACTACAGCTGCCCCTCTCATTTCTTTGCAAACTTCAGCTCCAGCAAGCCAGATAACTTTGGCTTGGGTAACTAAAGCCTTTAACAAACCATCTCCAAATTGCAGTAGCTTAATACAGTAGAAATTTATTTCTCACTCAGGTTCAGTGAGGGTATTTAGTCAATGTCTTTCCAGGGACCCAGGCTCCTTCCTTCTGGTGGCTCTGCTGGCCCCTAGGGCTTCAGTGTCTGGCAGGCAATGGGGGTAAGAAAGTACAAAAGATTAAGGAAGAGGTTTTTACCAGCCTGGCAGTGGTGTAGTCCCTCGTGCTCACGCTCTGCAGAGGGAAATGTGGTGGTGGTGTTGGAAGGGACCCTCTGCGGGCATCTTGCCCTGCTCTGGCCCTCTGCCTGGACCCAACACAAGGCACCCCAGCTCTCTGCAGTCAGGTGGGAGGACCTCCCCTCTGACACTCTGTGTTTCTTGCCCACAGTATGTGGCCTTTGCCTCCCTCTTCTTCATCCTGGTCTCCATCACCACCTTCTGCCTGGAGACCCACGAGCGCTTCAACCCCATCGTGAACAAGACAGAGATTGAGAATGTTCAGAATGGTACACAAGTGCGCTACTACAGGGAAGCAGAGACGGAGGCCTTCCTCACCTACATCGAGGGCGTCTGTGTGGTGTGGTTCACCTTCGAGTTCCTCATGCGTGTTGTCTTCTGCCCCAACAAGGTTGAGTTCATCAAGAACTCGCTCAACATCATTGACTTTGTGGCCATCCTCCCCTTCTACCTGGAGGTGGGCCTGAGTGGCCTGTCCTCCAAGGCTGCCAAGGATGTCCTGGGCTTCCTGCGTGTTGTCCGCTTCGTGCGTATCCTGCGCATCTTCAAGCTGACCCGCCATTTCGTGGGCCTGCGTGTCCTGGGCCACACGCTGCGTGCCAGCACCAACGAGTTCCTGCTGCTCATCATCTTCCTGGCCCTGGGTGTGCTCATCTTTGCCACCATGATCTACTATGCTGAGAGGATAGGGGCCCAGCCCAACGACCCCAGTGCCAGTGAGCACACGCACTTTAAGAACATCCCCATTGGCTTCTGGTGGGCTGTGGTCACCATGACGACGCTGGGCTATGGAGACATGTACCCGCAGACGTGGTCTGGCATGTTGGTGGGAGCACTGTGCGCGCTGGCAGGCGTGCTGACCATCGCCATGCCTGTGCCCGTCATCGTGAACAATTTTGGGATGTACTACTCTCTAGCCATGGCTAAGCAGAAACTACCAAAGAAAAAAAAGAAGCATATTCCGCGGCCACCGCAGCTGGGATCTCCCAATTATTGTAAATCTGTCGTAAACTCTCCACACCACAGTACTCAGAGTGACACATGTCCGCTGGCCCAGGAAGAAATTTTAGAAATTAACAGAGCAGGTAGGAAACCTCTTAGAGGCATGTCGATCTGACCTTTCACCTCCGCCCCCTGTAGAGATGATTCCAGATTTGGTCAGACTGCTTCCTTAGTTCCGTGGGCAACCCCGGACCCTGCACACCCTCAATCTCGAGGTGTGGAGCCTGGGGACCCAGGGAGATGCTGGCAGCCAAATTCAGAAGGCAAGAGCCTGCCAGAAGAACCTCACTGGTGGCCCTGGGTAAGGAGGTTGATGCAGTTGGTCTCGTGATGTTCTGAAGAGACCACATGACCCATGGAGTCGCTGAGGACTATCTTAGCAGGAGCCCTGGGGGCTGCTGCTCAGGTGGGCAGGAGTCAAGCGTGAGTCTCTGACTCAGGCTATTGACCCATGTTGGGGCAGGATGGGGGCGGGTAAGATTCGGAGATGCCAGGTAGCTTCTGATTTGGTCCTTCACACAGCACCTTTTATGCTGTGTAGACAGCAGATATCGTGCATGGGATCTGGGCAGGAGGGTCCCTGCAAAGGCGGTAGATTCTCAGCCCCACAAGAGCCGTCTCCATAGCTGAGTAGAAGTCCTGCTCTGTTTCCAGCTGTCTAGCTCCAGGTCCTTCCTGGGGGATGCCCCAGCCGTCTGTGACAAGCTTACTTACCCCATAGCATGCCGAACCAACTCATCTACCACCACTCTAGAGTTTAGCATTTATCTTTAGGAACCTGTTGGAGTGACTCTGGCTTTCACGTTGTCTGTTTGGGTTGATGGTCCAGTGGGAGTTTCCGGTGACCTTCTGATGGAAGCGGCTGGTGAGCAAAGGATGAGAGGGGGCCACCACCCTGGGCAGCTTAGATGAAAGCACTACAGACCAGCAACAATCTCCCACCAAGGGTTGTCCCCATGTCCGGCGATAGGGACTGCAGCAGCAATACGAGACATCCCAACCAGTGTACAACCACTTTCCCATGAATTCACTGGGGGTTGGGAGGGGGAGGGGGGCCATGAAACAATACTAGTCACCGTGGGATATATTCTAATATTCCATGGCTAGTGGTTTGTTATGGGACTATCTCAGTTTTATGAGAACCTGCACATAGCACATAAAGTTGATCACGGGGCTCTGGTCTGAAGATATATAGCCCATAGTCTACCTCTACCCATGGAATACCATCAACTTATTCTGTGGACACAGGGATCTCAAAGGATTGGATGACCCAGAGAAGAATGATGACACTGAGCTAAGAAAGAGCACCCGGGTGAGCATGAGGTTGACAGGAGGGGTCCCTGGGTTGCAGACTAGCTCAGCCCCAGGTGAGGAAGTTTCCCTTTGATTCGGGCGGCCTTCCCCAGCGGATGAGTGATTTCCTTCCTTGCCAATTTGCCCTCTGACCCACCACCTCATCCTTATCCTGTTCAGGCTTTATCCCCCAGCTATGCTGGCTGCAGCAGTTTCCCCAGGGCCCACTTCTCTGCCGCTTTGTCCTACCCCTTACCCTCTCCTTCCTGGGATTCTTATAAGCACTTGACAGGAGCATGACTAGTGGCCTGGGCTGGCCAGAGGGTGGACAGGGTCTCAGATTAAAACAGTGGCCTAAGGTGGGGAAAGGCTTCCAGCCAAGTCATGAATCTGTTCATAGAAAGCCCCCACCCTGCCCCTCTGTTTTGGATTAGATAGTCTTTTACCTCAGGAGCCACCATCAGGGACAAGGGCAGTACTGGGGCTCTGGGGGAAGTCTGGCGGTCACAGCAGGAAGTGCTCAGCTCAAGTGCTGCCTGGCCCTTCCGGTGCATCCTTCCTGACACTGCATCTTCCAGGGTTGCTGCTCCAATGTAGGAGCCCCACACCAGCCAGTCATAGATCCCTAGTTCTCTCCAGGTGGTCAGATTCCTCTGTATGCCTAGATAATGATGATATTACCCATGTGCTGAACACACACTCACACACACACACACACACACACACACCAGCTACTTTTAGGGACACTGCCCTCTTCCCATGCTGCAGCAGACCAGCAAAGCCTGTGCCCTCCTTTGGGATTTTCCTGGACTCCGCAGCCCTTCCCTAGCCTTGGCAGCCTGGCCCCTGGGAGCCACTTTGCCCTTACCCCACATTCCTGGGAACCCGCGAGCTCTGGCTTATAGCTAAGGAGGTATTTGGTGCACTCTGGAACCTAGCTAGATGCCTGGACCCTCCTGCCTCACCTCACCCCTCTTGCTCTATTCACATCGCCTTCCCAAGCACTCACTTCCCTTAGTGGTGCTGTCCTGATGTTCAATCACACCCTCCCCCCGGGTTCTGAGACCCCAGTTCCACTCTGAGCCTCATCCCTCCCTCCTGGCATGTAGGACCACACCATAGGGTGTGATTTCTAGCAGGTATTCTGCCTCATCTCTGCCTCCTGGCCTCCCTTCTCACTTGCCTCTGTTTGTGCTTGGAGCTATGTGCCTAGCCAGGTATAGGACCGAGGATGGATTTGTGAGAGAAACCAGAGGCAAGGAAGGCAAATGTGGTGGGTAGAGAGCAGACCCTACAGGATTGTGGCAGGTGAGCTTAGCAACCCCCGCTCAGGCCTTTCCAAGGGCAGTTAAGTGGTTCCACAAAACCCAGGGTTCTCCCATTCCACTTCTAAGACCTGGTTTGGGGACCAAGTGCATATGCTAGGCCCTGAGAACATCCCACTCCCACCTCCATGCCCAGGTTCAGCCCAGGGCTGAAGCAAGTCCTCCCAGCTGGGCAGTAGAATCTTTTACCTCCACCTCTTGGTCACTCTGGAAACCTCAGTCTGTGTCTGCCCCAGGTTTGATTTAACTTCCTCTGAGCCATGGCTGACATAGCCTTGTTTGGGGTTCTTGTCCTGGGGAGCTGTCAGAGATCTGGTTGTTGACTGTACAGTCTCACAGGGGGACCAGACAGGCCCAACCAGAGATGCTGATAACCCAGGATAATCCATGAAAGGGGCAGTTGGGGCCCAGACCACCTGCTTTGGGCAGCTTGGAGTGCTTCCCCTGTCCTGCCATGTCCATCCATGTGTCTTGTCCATCTCTGCTCCTGTGATGTGGGTTGGTCCTTTGTGGTGCTGTGTCCAGGGATTCAGAGTATCATCATGGTTGTGCAGGGGTGGCAAGGAGGGGAGGGGTAGTGACCATAGGCATGCAGGGCAGCAGTGAGGTCCCAAAGAAGCCCCTGACTCAGCCTCCTCGGACCACTGGGGCTTGTGGGTGATCTTTCAGGGAGGGGTTTCACCCCGTAACAGCAGAGTCCAAAGTCCCCTATCTCTGGTCCCTTCACCTGTCCCCTGCTGGGCTGCTGTGGCTGCCCAGGGAGTGGTGCTAGTTTTGGGGCAGGGAGGGTGATGGGATTGGGGGGCAGAGCTGACTAGGCAAGATGTGGGGCTGAAGAGTCTGCATGGACCCAGCTGCAGGACTGGCAGCTTGGACCCCGAGTATGGTCCTTGTTGCCCCCAGGTGGGCTAAGGGGGAAGCAGTGGAGAAGTGAATTAACTCTGAAGGCCAGGCATGGATGTTCTTTTCCATGTTGTTCACATTCTGTCTTTCTCTGTCTCCACTAATCATGTCTCTCTTTCTCCTCGTTTTGTTGCATGACTTGTGCTGGTTCTCGTGATTGTGTCTCTCACAGACTGTCCCCATTTAGACTGGGACGTTTTTCCCTGAGTCCCCCGCTGGGCAGATCCCTCAGGGGTACACCCAAGGAGATGCCCAGCACTCCCACCCCACCCCAGCCCTGCGTGCGCTCTCGGCGCCCATGCTGGTGTGAACAGTAAGTACGCGGGCAGTGCCTGGAGCTGGGCAGAGAAGGCAGCCTGCTGGGTGAGGGCCCTGCCGCGCAGGTTCTCCTTGCTCCAAAGTTTAAAAAAAATGACCTCTTGCGGACGCTCATCTCAGCCCATTTCAAAGCCTGGAAACCATCTCTGAGACGCTGCCCATGTTGCCATTTCATCATTGCGGCCTGTGGGTCTAGTAGGGGCCTCTGGAAAGCTGGTGGGAACAGAGGCCCCACAGCTGCCATCTCATCTGAAGGACAACCCGGGACAGTGGGTGGGGAATCGGGTGAGCTTAAATCTGTGGCTCTTTTCACTGGTTCCCCAGACTTAGACAGATGTGCTCCTACTTGGTTTTTTTCTCTTCCTGACTCCTTGGAGTTGGAGGAGACTGCCCCTCACCCTGTTTCTGAGAGCATCCCAAACTCCAGATCAACCAACAGCCACTCACAGTTCCCTCCTCAAAGGTCAAGGCTGAGAGAAGAAGCAGGCTCAAGAGTGTCCTGGAAATGCCCCCAAAGGCCCCTGGTGGTTGCTCCCTGCCCTTCAGGGAAAAGGAGCCCCAACTTGAGCCCTTTAAAGTTGTGGGAGTTGGGAGTCCCCAGGCACAGGGGCTGTGGGCAGAGCTCGAGAGGGTCTCTGCTGCACCATCTTTGTGGAGGCAGAGGCAGAAAGGGGAAGCCACCTTTGACCCCATCCCTTGGACAAGAACTGCAGGCTGTGGAACTTCCACTGAGAGACAGTGGCCAAGAGAGAAATAGCAAGTCCTCACACCCCACCCAGAAGGAGCTGCTGCCTTGGAGGGCCCACTGGCCTTCTCCTGGAGGAAAGCTCATGGAGGGTCCTATGGCCCCAACTTCCACAGCCACATCCACTTCCACTCTATTCTGTTTCCTTCCCCTCTGCCCTGAGAACTCCGGGAGGAAGATAAGGGCCAATCAGAGTGGGAGGCCCTCCAGTGTGTCTGTGAGCACATGTGTGCGCCCGCAGACACCCCCCACTAGGCCACCCCCAGCCTCAGTCACACTGTGTCAGAGTTTCCTAGGTAACTGGCCTTTCTGGTTCAGAGTAAATCGGGGAGTGAAGCCCCTGGGATTTGTCAAGAAACGCACTGTACGTGAAATGCTTTGCCATCTTGTATGAGAGACTTTTTAAAGTTCCAAAATTATGATGGGATTTTTTTTCTTTTGGATTTGCTTTACGAATAAACCTGATTGGTCCATTTCTCTTTCGACTGACTGCCTCTTTATAGTGACATGATGTGTACACGGGTGGTGATCCCACCCACGTGCACGCTGAGTGTGTGCACGCGGGGAAGATCACTCTGCGTGTAGTTACATGATGTGAACAGTATCATGGGACTGGGTCAATACAGGTGGAGATTGTCTCCAGCTTCTCCCCTCTTTAATCTACTGAGAGCCTCCCCTCATGTGCTTGCCCATGTTGGTTTCCTTCTTCCACAGAAGGGCCTGCCCTTGAGGCTCCCACCCTAGATGCAGTGCTTAAGTCAGCTCCACCCTGGCCAGCCAAATTCTGCTTTAAGGACAGAGAGCTTGGGACAGGCTCAGTCCCTAAGAATGATGGGTCAGGGGCAAGAGCAAAAGCCAGTCAGACCTACCTCTGCCAGAACAGCTCTGTTCCTGGACTTGGGAGAGACTGGCTTCCTCACTCTGGCCACACTTTGTCCCCACCAAATGTGTCCCCAGACCACCTCTCAGGTTCCTTCTCAGGCTACCACAGAGGCTAACACTCGAATTTTTCCCCACCCAAATCCATCGGCCGCTATTGTCTTCAACACATCCATCTGCTCTGCTTTGCCGGGGACACTGACAGAGGAGACAGGAATGGGAGCCCCTCCCACATCCATGTCCTGCCGTCAAGCCTCATGCATACACATCCCTGTTGTGCCCATGCAAGCTGACCTGGCTTGCTGGGGCCCTGTGGGGAAAGACCTTGGCTTGGTGTGTGTGGAGAGCAGAGTGGACTGAGTGACCAGTGTGGGTCTGCATGGTGAAGGAGCAGATGGAGTGGTCCAACTGGATCAGTATGCAGGGAAGAACAAATGTGTGGCCAAATCTAGTCTGCACAGGGGATGGGGAGTCAGTGTGACCAGATCAGATCCTTGTGGGGACAGAGTAGAAGGTGTGCCAGGACCAGTCTGTACAGAGGATAGAGCTGCAGACAGTGTCCTCATGTGGGAAGAATAACAGGTACAAGTGGGCCTTGCCTGTACAGAGGATGGGATATCAGAGCCATCAGATTGAATCCATACGGAGAGGCCAGAGGGGGCAGGCTGAGTGATCAGAATGTCTGTATGTGGGGGAACAGCATGAACCAAGAGATCAGTGCAGTCCAAACAGGGCTGGAGTAGGGTTAATCAGATGGGGTCTGGATGGGGAGAAGCATGAGTGACAGGCTGAGTGTCAAGGGGAGGTGGTCGGGCTCTGGTCAGCCACAGAGGGGTCTGGAAGGTGGCCCCTTTGGACTGGAGCATTTCTGCGTGTCTGTCTGTCTTCTCCCTGAGCTCTGTGTCTGGCCCACTCCCCATGACTACATCCACACCATGCTGTTTCATTGGCCCTGCCTTGAGCCCTGGGCCTGGCCCCCAACACCGCATGCCGGGCCCATCACCAACTCATCTTTTTGCAAACTTTGAGCAAACCCAGGAGTCCCTTCCTTCCTCCTTCCCAGCACGGTGGGCAGCCTGTGGGCTGCCTGAATGAGCTGAGGCCCCTCCCCAGCCTTGCACCCTACTCCATGGCCTGCCTATTTTTCCATCCTCAGGGATGCGTTGCCCTTTGCCAAATGCCCCACCTCCGGCCTGTCCCCCCCTGCTCACTAAACAGTTTTCAGTGTCTCAATAGCTTCTGCTTATATGTTTGAAGATTCCAAACTGAATGGGGAGGTGGCGAAGGCCGCGCTGGCGAACGAAGACTGCCCCCACATAGACCAGGCCCTCACTCCTGATGAGGGTCTGCCCTTTACGCGCTCGGGCACCCGCGAGAGATACGGACCCTGCTTCCTCTTATCAACCGGGGAGTACGCGTGCCCACCTGGTGGAGGAATGAGAAAGGGTATGTAGAGGAAGCTGGAGCACTATGCATCGGCCGGGCCCGCCTTGTGCTCCTGCAGGTGGGTGGGCAGGGTGGTGGGCAAGGGGCGCTAAGAGGCAGGCAGGCACAGTAAGGGGGGCGAGGATGGAGGGAGGCCCCCAGGGTTGGCCCCTGGAGGTCTTAGTCCTTTTCTCCCAAGTGGGATGTCAGGTTGGCAGAGAGAATCTAATGGTCAAGCAGATGTGGGTCGGTACTGAGCTAAGTGGTAGAAAGGGGTTTGGCACAGGTTGGCTGACTGTGGGCTATATCCTGAAGGCAAGGTGCACCCAAGGATGCAGGAGGAGCCTCGGCTTCACAAAACTTCTTTGGCGTGGGTAGGTCATGTCTAGAGGCAAAATGAACTCTCTTCTCCTTTGGTTGAGTAAGACAGTGAAATGGGTCTGGCTTAGCCAGGACCCTGTAAGCTTAGCTACCCAAGATCCATGTTTGGAAAGAAGCATCCCTTAAAGGGAATCTACAGGTCAGCAAGAGGGGAGGCATGAAGAGAGAGGTGGCTTCAGGGCTTGGGGATAAGGCCATTGTCCTTTCAGAGGTAAAGCATGTGCCAGTTAGAATAAAATTAGTGGCAGATAGAGGACTTGGCAAGAGAAGGGTAAAAACTCTGTGTGGCCCCTTCCATTGCCAGTGCCCATTGGTCACTGCCGGTGTAGTCAGCGCCCCCTTGTGGTTGGAAAAGACTGAGACTAGTTGTGGCCTTTGTTAAAGATCGCCATGAATTCACATACAGAACTTCAGGCTTCTACAAGAGCTTCAGCATGGGCTGGGGAGAAGATGGGGATGGGGTGCAGAGCACCCTAGTGCAAGGCTCCCGGCACGGCCAGGCTGGAAGAGGGGGCAAGCCTTTCTTGGTGCTGCAGACTAGCTGAGCATCTCTGCACGTCTCGGAGTGCCTCACACGCTCACATGGATGCATGCCAGTGAGGGGAGAGCAGGGTGGGTCAGACAATAGTTGGATTTTCAAGAGCAACAGTTGGTGCAGCTTGTGGCCATTGTCAACTGCTTCAGGATTTGAAGTGGTTAAACCAGATTCAAGGAGAAAACAGATTTTGAAGTCAAAGGCAGACCTAGAAGAGGAGAGGTCATCTCCACTGAGATGAGGGAAAGTCCCTTGGGTCACTAGTGCTTAGTTGTGCCACCTGATCTGGGCTGGTCCCTGCTTCTTTGCCCTGCCTGAGGTCCTTGGGACCTCAGTGCGGTGTACCACTCCCCGCATGGTGCTGCATGGCAGAGGGCTGCCATCCTTGGGGCGGCCCCATTCTTGGCACCGTCCATGGATGGGCCTGCTGCTCCCCTTTGCGACCGGCTTTTTACCAGGTGGAGTCTCTAGAATGCTCAGGAGCAGGGGCCACCCGGAGAGTGAGGGGGAAACAGGCAGACCATTCCCAGTGGCTGTGTCCTGCCCAGTAAGGTCTCATGGGCTGCCTTTCCCATTCATTTTAAGTGTTGGCTCAGTGGCGTGGACTAAAAGAGCAGACAAGGGAGTTTCCTTGCAGTCCTTCCAGAAGCCCAGGGAATGTGGGAAGGAAGCACACCCATCTTCCTGTAGAGACTAGCGATCCCAGCAGCAACCACTGTCTACAGGTGATACCTGTCGCCCAATCCCACTTGGCCTAGGTGCCAATGTCTTTGGGCCCCAGCTCTGTCTACCAGCCCTGGCTCTCATGGAGCCCTGAGAGTCACTGAGGACTTGTTCTTCTCAGGCTGATTCACAGCGATAAGCCCTGAAGATGTTTCCTGAGTCCAGGTGTTTGGACTCAGAGTAGGAGAAGAATTAGGGACTCCACCAGTTTCCCCAGGAGGGAGAGAAAGAGGCTGCTGGGCTGGCTCGCTGCATGGGAAACCAGCCAGCTGGAGGAGAACCTGCCTGCCTCTGCATGTGGCTGTTCTGTCTTTCCTCCTCCTTCCTTAAAAACTAAGTACCAAGCGGGATGGGAAAGCCGAGAAGAGAAGCTCAAGTGTTAATTGTATTCTTTACATACAGATCTTTGCAAAGAAAGCCCTGTCATTGCTAAGTATATGCCGACAGAGGCTGTGAGAGTGACTTGACCAGGCGGCTTGGCCGAGGACACTGGTGGCTATTAAGCATCTGGGTGGACCTGCAGCCCCTCCTCACCCTCGGACAGAGTAAATTCACGCCATGCAGGTTTGCCGGACGAGTCCGAGTGGCCCAGGCATTGTACTAGGACGGACGTAGCTTTTCCTACGGCCAAATGGTAACTGACCGTAGAGGATTTCTTTTCCTTCTTTTCATTTTTTTTTAATTTTTATTTTATTTGGGGAGGGAGGGTGGAGGGGTTCCTTAGCATGACTTGCATGAAGTTAAACAGAAAACCCAGGAAACCAAACCCACCAACCCCCCTGCAACTGTATGATTACCCTAAACAACAACAATAACAAAGAGAAAAAGAAAAAGTCCTATATTTTCTTTCAGAGCTCTTTACTTTTACACACATTGTTGGAGCCAAACTGTAACAGCGTTCGGTAGAAACCTGTGCATTCTGGGATCTGGGGACCGGGGAGGAAGGATGGAGATGGGGAACGAATTGCTTCCCCTTTTGTTCACAAGATTGAGAGTAAAGGTTCCAAAAAGGGCAGTCAGTCAATCATCGGTCATATTGACCTCATCTTCATAGTTCATCTCACATGGACACTGAGAACTTTGCTCCAAATAGAACTGTGGAAACTCGCACTGCCGCCTTCTTCCCTCTCTTTGGCATGTTTGTGACCCAGCGGACGTCTCCCCAAGACCCCTGGCAGCGATTAGTCTAGGTTGATTCTCTCATCTTATTGGTGTTTAGATTCAGTATGATTAACTTTCATAACAAATTGTTCATAGTAAATAATCAGCACCGTATGGATTTTCCAAGTGTTATTTTAAAACCAGGATGTAGAGCACCAAAAGTTCAGGACCACAGGAGGGATACCCTCCTCCACCTTTACCGAGGCACAACCTGGCGTTGTATGCAATTTAGTACTTCAGAGTAAAAAACTGCATGCCCAATGTTATGCAAAGCGATTCGAGCATGAAATAAATTTTGTATCATGGTTTCTGTATAGTCTAAAGCAGATTTGTTTTCCTGAAGCAATCGGAGGTTTGCAGAGACACGCTTCTGCATCTCGAATAAATATAGTATTTTCCCAACAGAAACAGAGGACAGTAGCTTGGCTTTGGTCTGATTCTAAAATTAGTGGGGGGGGGGGGAGGATGATATTTTTGAAAAACACATGCTTGAGTTGAAAAAAAATGCAACATCTCGAGCTTTCACTGCAGCTCACAACATTTCCTGGAAAGAGAGCAACGATGCTTTAGCTCAACAAACTCCCCTCCCAGGGCTCAGGCCCGGGTAATAAAAAGCTGACTTTTGAGACGAAGCACGGGTTTGGGTTTTTATTGCCTTCAGGCAGTGTCGTGATTCTGTTGTGGCTGTGCTGGGGTAAGCCTGGGCCCTGGTTCTGCTGGTCTCAAGGACCCACCTGGAAGTGCTGCTGTTGTCTCCCTGGGGGAAAGCCAAGTCCCAGGAGGAAATTGCCTCCTGCAGGCTGGCTGCAGGGTAGGCCCTTGCACTGCACATCCCGTTGGGTCAGGGGCAGCTCCCAGAAAGCACAAAATGTAGAGACCTGACATAAGACTCTTAGGGAGTTCACTTGAGAATTCTCTGTGAATCATACCATATTGATGAATCCTTGAATCCTAGGGCCATTGTTGAATCTGATGAAGCCAGAAGCAGGGGTCTGACTGTCAGGTCTGGGTACCCTGGCCAGCTGCACCCTTGCAGGGCCAGGTCAGGTGACCCACCTCATTAAATACTCCTCACTTAATCAGGAGTAATCTTGGAAGGAGTGGAGTCATCTCCTAGGGATCTTGATTTGCTTGGGTTGTTCACATGATTTTGGTTTGGGGCAGAGTGGCAGATCCAATCCTTTTCCTATCCATTATAGATTTTAGGAATGTTCAGGTGGAGAGTCCCTGAAGTTCAGGGCAGTCAACCTCCGAGCATCTCCAAAGAGAAAGAAATTAGACCCAGAAAGGGGAATGATCTTCCCAGGATCATGAATGTGTGGGTGTCAGTCTTCCCTTGATTTCAGTACCCTGAACACCTCCCAACATGGCCAGAGGCAAGGATCTCATGGGTGGGTGGGAGGCTAAGGTGGGTGCTACATTTGCATCTAATAGTTTCGTATTCCCTCTAAGCATTTGCCTAAGCTTTCTGTTGCCACAGTGTGTGTGGGGAGGGTGGAGCCTCTGCCCAGGGGTTAGATGATCAAGGGGCTATGACAGGAAAATGTTTAAGGTACCCAAGAATTTGCCAACAAAGAAGTCTCTAGTGAACACCAAGCCATTGGGAATATGAGTTTTCAAGGACACAGTAGTTTTTGGAGAAAGATTAACATACACTGCATATATTACATATGTTAACATTAGACAAGTGTTTGTAAGATGCCCTCAAAATAGCCCCATTTTAGAGACAAGAGAACAAGGTGCAGGGAGGTCAAGTAATTGGCCCAAAGCCACCACAGTCAATGAATGATGAAGTCAAGATTTTAACCCAAATTATCTGACCCCCATAGCTTAGGTTAAGCTGTTTCAAGATAATAGAGGGCTTCCTGGAACTGACTCTTAGAAGCACAATTGATAGGAATAATAAATTTGCTGGCCTTAAATCCCAGGACCCTCTGGACTTGGTTTCTTGCCCTTCTTCATGAAGCATGTGACAACAAGGGGCTACTTCACCTCCTACCTTCTCTGCCACACAGTGGGACAACCTCACTCTCTTGCTTCAACACACTGCTCTAGCAAAGAATTTTAAGCTCCCTCAATTGGCTAGTCAAGAGGCCATCAGCCTCCCCATGCTCCTCTCCTCATGCCTGCCTCCCTCTGTGCTCCAGTCACTCTGAAATTCTGAACTTGTAGCAGTTACCCACATGTGCCTTAGAACCTGGAATCCTCTCCCTCTGTCCCCCACCACTTCCCCACTAACTTTGAGCATCAACGCTCAATTTCAACTGATCCCTGAAGTGGCGAAGGCTTGGGGTGGGGGAGGGCTTTATTCTCAGAAACTGCCCTGGGATTCACCATTCCTAAGTATGACTTCATCTAAGGTTGATCTGATGGCCCTCACAACCCACCAGGGCCAAGGGTGGGGGGTTCAAGGGGAGGTGGGGTGCATGTGATCGAGCAGGGAGAGAGAGTAGGTAGGGATGGAAACATCCCACTAATATCAGGAACATGATGGGCCTTCAATAATCACTCCAGGAGCCAGGCCAAGATGCATGAGCACACATGGGGGCCCACTCATCTCTTCTTGTCCCTTCTTCTTAGTTGATGAGAAAACAAAGGTAACTTAAAAAACGAATGGGTGTTTTCTCAAGTTAGCGCATTAGCTAACCAGGTGGATGACACTTACCTTAACTGACTGTCAAATGGCTATGGTTTCCATAGCATAGTTCGCAAACATTTGTTAGTGGGATAAAACAGAAGAGGCTAAGGGTGAGGGCATTACAAAGCCCACTCCTTTAACCTCCCACCTCATGTGGTGACCCTAAGGGTGTACTGATGAGTTCATTCGTTTGCATTTATAGGGCACTGCTGTATACCAGGACCAATACTTGGTGAAGGAGCTTTAGAATTGATCAAGACCTGGTCCCCTGTTTTTAAAGAGCCCATGTTAGGAATGGGAGAGTGGGTATCTACAAAGTCTGAGAATGACCAACAGCAATCAAAGAGTCCAGAAAAAAAATCTAGGAAACACTTGTCAACATCTCCTTACTCATGTGACAGTTCAGATATTCATCAGAGCCAGACAGTGAAGTGATCTGGAGAGAGTTCTTCCGTTGATGCTGCTGTCAGGAGAGGGCAAAAGGAAGAACCTAAAGTGATGGGGTAGTCCATGGTGGCTTCTGGTGCCAAAAACCAATCCTTCTTCTACTAATGGACTATCTGGTGCCCTGCTTGCTTCAAGAAGATCTGACTCAGTTCTAAGAGACTGAGGTTCCAGATCAAAAGGCTTAGGGCTGATGTACCACCTGACTTTGTTTCAGCCTGGGAAGGAGTCCTGAGACACTTTTCTCATGTTCACAAGCAGGCCTTGGGAGAGACATTAGGATTCGGCAACAGAGGATTTGGGATTTTGGTTTCTTCCAGCAGGTGTTTAAAGAGGGAGGAGGAAACCCTGCACTGTAGCCTTACCAGGATTGAATAGTTCCTTGCTAATAGAAACTCTGGCTAGGAAGTGTGGGCTTCAGTACTATCTCATGTGCCTGTTGGATGCAGATCACTCACCCTGTAGAACAGTGGGTAGTGGTCAGTAACCTTAGTCTTGCTGCACTATCATCTCTGGGCCATCCAATTTTCTATCTCTTTGAGCTTGGTCACCTTGCCAAGACCAGCTCAGAGTGCAGAAAGACTGCCCTGACCTCTGTTGGTCCTGGGAGGTGGAGATCAAGGACTTTGCCAACCAAGGCAGCCATGTTTCTAGGGTGCAATAAATTGAGAGTAGGATTCCACGAGTTAGTGCTTAAGGATAGCTTTTGGCTGTGGGTAGTCTCCAGGTTCAGGCCTGGGAAGCTCAGGATTGTCCTCACTTTTGGTCCCAAGGCTGCTCCTTATCTCATACTTGTCTGGCTGAAGACCCTGGCTGGGTCACTTCTCAGTCAGGACCCTGGATCAAAAGTGAGGTGTATGGCTTTCAGATGGTCCTGCTCCCTCTGTAGGCCTCCGTTTTCCTGCATGAACAATGAAAATGAAGATAAGATAAACAATTCTTAACTTTCTCCAGGACACCCTCATCAAAGGAAATCTTATGTGAACTCAAATATATAATATATAGATAAAACTAAAGCTGCTTTGCAAAAGGTGGAGGTGAGCAATCCAGTCCTTTGTCTATTTGGCCTCCTTTACCTATAGTCCACAAGGGAGCCACTGAATTCTCAGGAGACTCAATGGGGCTCTGAAGAATGGAGATAAGGTCATTAGTCTAGATGGTGATTAAGGGTCCTCTTAGAATCATGTAACTTCTTAAAGCCACTGGATCTTAGCCATCACAGACTCCAGCTCTGAAGCTATCCAGCTTGTCTATTACAGTCACACAGGTTGGATCCAGAGTCCTGGCTGGCTTATATGGAGATGAATCTTCTGAGAGTTTCACTAATTGAAGACTATTTTGTCCCAGGAGTCTCCTTTGCTAGGCTTTCCAGAAGTCTTGTCTTTTCATTTTCATACTCTTTTCCATGACCCCCACACCCAGCCTTCTCCCTTGGCCCTATGCAGCATGATGTGAACATCTTCCTTCACAAGTGTCCAGGTGCAACACCTATTTTTGAATGGGCAAACTGCAAGCTCTGGTCCCTGAGAACAAAATCCCAGCGTGAGCTTGTGGCTGCTTAAGTATGACCAAGGAACTCTCTGTCTAGCTAAATCAAACACTGCTGGACCAAAATAGCCATAGCACTAAGACTGGGTTTTCTGTCTCTATCCGGCAGGGAGCCTGGAGTCTTCTGCAGGAGTTTTAGTTTTCTATGTCCTTTTTTTGAGGACCCAATCTCTCACTCTCATCCACTGAATGGAAAGGATGTGGTCTCTTTAAAAGCCTGGACACTGGGCAAGTAGCCTTCATTGTTCTGGCTTGTGGTGAGCCAACCAGTGGTGCCTCCTGTGCCCTTCTCAGGCCAACCCCACAACCCAACAAAGCAAGTCTCCAGAAAAACTTTGGTTGGAGGGAAAAGCTACTTTATTAAAGGTTCTCTATCATAGTCCTCCATTTCTGGAGCTGTCAGAATGGCTTTGAGTTGAAGTTTCTGATTGTCTTTTCTTCCAGTTTCTCCCTTTGTCCATGGTTTCCTGAGATTCAGTGTCCTTCGTGGCATTTGGGGGAGGGTAGGTGACCTTGGGATCTTGGCCCAGTGCAGGGCATGCTGGCAGTTGACAGAGGGCCAGGGAGTGGCCAGCACCACATCCCACAAGGAGTCCTGATGCCGACCAAAGAACCTGCACGGGTTTTGGGGCCCAGACGTTGGCTTCGGTGCCATCCCCGCACATGCCATGCTCGTTCCAGCCCCAGGAGTGACATACCCCACCTGTGAAGGAGAGATGAGACTGCTGCAGAAGTGGGTTTGGATAACAGGGCTGAACACTCACTCACCCGAGGGTGCAAGCATCATCATAAACCCCACTTCACACAGGTACAACCCAAAGCACCACGACCCTTGGTGGCATGCTCACTGTCCCTGCCTCTCCACTGTTCCCCTCCACTCCCCAGTTCTGCTCTTGTTCCATATCCCATTCCCACCACCCCACAACTTTTCATGCCCCAAACCTGGATGTCCTCCTTGGCCCTTTGCTCACTGTTATCCCCACATACAGTTCATCACCAAGACCTGCTATCTCTGCCTCCAAGAATATCTCAGCTCTTTTCCATGACTCTCCATCTCCACTGCTACCACCTGACCCAGACCACCAATTTCTCTATACAGGCCACACCAGAAATCAGCTAGCTAACTAGGTCGCTTCAAAGAGTATCAAGGTGATTTTTGATAATTGCGAATCTAATCATACATCACTTCTCTGCTTAAAACCCTTCAAGACTTCCTGGGGTACTTCAGGAGGCACTTCCTTGGCTTGACCTGGCTCCTATCTTGCGGTCCCACATTGCACAGCTTCCCCACTCCTTCACTGTGTCCTACAACCCTACCGTCTTTCAGTTCCTTAAATATGACCTGTAAGGTCTTCCTTTCTCTCAAAGTCCTCACTTTTGGGGGATTCTACACCTCCTCATTATTTTGACTCCAATCTAAATGTCATTCAGAGGCCAGATTCACTGGCCACCTGTTCTACACTGGATTCTTGCTATTGTCCTGTACTTTTTCCTCACAAGGACCCTACACTCCAGTGATGCACATGCCATGCTCACGCATATCCAGGTGGTGATGTGTTTACCGTCCCCTCCTCACCAACTCCACATTCTGTGGTGAGGGAAGGAGCATGTGTGTTTTGCTCACTGCTGTGTCTCTAACACAGTGCCAAACACTCAGGAAGGTTTTTTGTTTTTGTTTTTTGTTTTTAATAAAAGAATGAACTAACTCAGAGTTGCACAGCCACAAAGTGGCCAAGCCAGCACTCAAGCATGGGCACTTAAATAGCCCTGGATGCTTCCATCCCATCAGGTCGCTTCTAGGTTTGAACCCTTTCTCTCCCAGAAGCTAAACTCCCTCAGGTTTTTCTGTGGTTGTTCTAACTTTTTCTCTTGGATATGAAAACAAAAACTCTTCCTGGAAGGAAAAGAGGAGAAAAGGAAAATGTGGAAAACATGGGTGAATGTAAAGAAAGCAGAACTGCAGAAACTTGTCCACCACTATGAGTATCTTGTATCTTTCTTTCAACCCTTTACTTTGTGGAATTTAAAAATATCTGTGTATATTTTTGTTCCTTAACACTATGCCATAAACATTTATCCATGGAATTGCAAATTATTAACAAAGTAAATTAAAAATAATTTGGTTGAAATCATGAAATAGTTCAGTATGCAAAAACGTATATGTTCTCACTGAAATTTAGAACATGTATTAACATTTTGCCATATTTGCTTCAATCCTTCACTTAAAGAAAATAAAGTTGAAGTCCCACCTCCCACTCTTGCCTCTCCATCCACTTTCCTTCTCGGAAGTAATCACTTTGAAGTTGGTGTACATTATTTGTACACTTGTATATTTTTCTATACATGTGTCCTTAACTGCTATGTAATATTCTGTTTGCTTTAAAGATCTACTAAAATAGTATTCAAATATGTATCTTTTGTGTGACTTTTTCTTTCTGCTCAGCATTGTTTTAGAAATTTATCTGAGCTGACGGTAACAGATCTAGCTCATTCAGTTTAACCATGCACAGTATCTCATGTAAAATCATATTCTATTTATCTGTTTCCCTTGGAATGGAGAGTTCCTTAATAATGATCATTGTTGCTACTTTTTATACAACATTATATCATATATAATAATATTACAGCACAATAATACTAATGTGCTTGCTATTACACAAGTACTGCAATGAATAGCTTTGAACATGGTGGTCATGCTGGGTGATCCTTAAAGTGTGGGTGAGTCGCTGGGGACTCACACGTTTAACTTTATTAAGATGGCCAACAAGCTCTCCAAAGTCATTTATCTCCCATCAGCAATGGATATGAATTTGTCTTTAAACTCTTGCTATTCTGAGAAGTATATTTGATTAGTCTGTGTTCCCCATTAGTGAGACGCGGGGCTGTTTCATCTTTCTGTGCCACGTCTTCTCTGGATTACCTGTTTACACTCTTTGCTTGTTTTGTTCTTTGGTTGTTTGCCTTTTTCTTATTGATTCTTTTGTTTATACAAAGCCCCCCTCAGTTATGTGCATTACAAGTACTGCAGTGTCTCTTCATTTTGTTTATGGTGTCTTTGTTACACAGATTTATTTATAATGGCTGCCTAATTACCCATTATGAAGATTAAATAATTTACTTAACCTGTCTCCTATTATCAGATACTTAGGTTGCTTCTAATTTCTCATTATTTTGTATAGCATTGCTATGAACATCTTTATGCATGAATCTTTCTTGGTCTAATTATTTTCTCAAATTAGATTCTCAGAATGGGAATTCCTGGTCAAAGGGTATAGACATTTTTGAGATTCCTAAGCACTGTCTTGAGTTCTGCCAGAATACTTTTCAGAAAAGCCACTTGAATTACAACTTCAGAAATCTGTGGACGTCTGTCTTGCTCCTGCATTGCCAGTATCCATTAGTACTATAATTTGAAGATAAAAATGGTATCTCATTATTTTAATTTGTACTTTAATTACCACTGAAATTGAAAAAAATTCTTATGTTTCTCAGATATTTGTATTTCTTGTTTTGTGTACTATCTGTCTCATATCTTTTTTCCTGGTTAGGACAAAAGAGTTTAAAGTGCTCATACCCTACAACACATGACCTGGGTTCCAAGTCCACCATTTATCAGTTAGCTGTGTCACTGTGCACAAGTTACTTGGCTCTCTGTGCCTTAGTTTCTTCATATGTTTAATGGAGGTAAAATTAGTATCTAAGAGTGTTGCTTACAAGGATTAAATAAGTTTGTGTAAAATACTCAGACCAGCATCTGGCACAAATACCACAAAAATTTTTGCTATGGCTGTTATCTATTAAGAGTGTTGCTGTTTTTAAAGACTTTTAAGGATATTAATTCTTTTTCTGCCATATTTAGCATTAATATTTTTTCTCAGTTTGAATTAAATTGTTTTAGGTCTTTTAATATACATATGTTTATGGTTCTACATAGCAAAGTTAATTATCTCGTATGTTCAATTTCTTCCATTGCTTAAAAGAATTGAAAGTTTATTTCAATACTGTTTCTGATTATCTGATGATTTGAATTTTTAAATCTTTACAATTAACTAAGTATCCACCCAAACTATTTTGCAGATCACTCTTGCAAGAGAGGGAGAATGGCTGAGATTACCCTTCCTGTTCCTTTTCCTTAGTAGGAAGGCAGTCATGGCCAAAAGCTTGGGTCTGGGGAAACACAGATGTCTGAAGGGGCAGGAGGAAGCACACGCCGAGAGGATGAGCCCCAGGCCACATCTCCTGCAGTTAGGCCAGTGCTTCAGCCAGGGTGATATGAGGTGTGAGGTAGGGAGAGTGGAGGAGCCTTGATACCTTCAGGCCCAGTGAGGCACCTGGTGTAGGCTTTGTGCCCGGCCCTGGTGAGTGGCACAGCTGACTGTCAGCAGGGATGGAGGTGGGAGGAAGGCAGAGCTGACCTCCCAGCAGGATGCAGCACAATGGGCAGCTGGCAGTCCCTCTCCTCCTGCCAAAGGGAACACGCTCTAAGGAAGTCACACTCTGGGCTGGGGTAGCCGGAGGCCCAGAGCCAGGACTTTCATGCCCACTGGGTTGAGAAGCCTGGCAGAGGCCCAGAGATCTCTTCCCCAGTCCTTCCAGAGAAAGCTTACTTGAGGCTATGCGCTTCACATTCTTGAAATCTAACAGTCGTGTGAGGCAGTCACATTTGATAGAAATTTCTCATTTTATACCTGATAAGACTGGGGTTCTAGAGCCCAGGCAGCGCGGCTCCAGAATTGTGCTAAATTCTGCATGTTACATAGTTGGGCTTGCCAGACTCCAATAAAGGACAAGTAGGAAACATATTAGGTTTGAAGGCCACATTATGTTTTTGTCACACACTCTTTTTTTTAATAACCCTTTAAAAGCCATTCTCAGCTGGTGGCTTCACACAAAAATAGACTACAGGTCAGAGTTGGTTCAGACCTAATATACAGTATACTATTTACTATGGACATGCTATGCTGTCCTGGGTCCCACATTACCACACAGCTGTGTGATAATGCACTTAGGTCCTCACCTACCTCACAGGGTTTCCAAGAGGAGGATTAATGCCCAAGCACAGTGTTTGACACATGGTGACAGCACACACTCATGTGGGAAGCCAACCACAGGAAGGGTAGAAAAAGTCAAGGCAGGCCACTCCAGTGGCAAAAGGCAGAGAGGAGAGGGCACAGCAGATGGGGAGGTCCAGGGTAGAATGATAGGAAGTGTGGGTTTCCAAACACTCTGAACAAACTCCTATGCAAAATTACTAGGCAGCCAAACTTAGAAACCAAAGGAGTGAGTGGCCATCCCCTGAGCAGAAGGACGTGCAAGAGGACATTTTTTTTTTAAAGAGACAGAAAGAACAGGAGAGTATGAAAGAAAGAAAAGAGAATCAATTTCATTTATTTTGTCATCCGGTTTTTGTTGCTCTGACACTTAGTTGTGTATGTGGTGCTGGGGTTCAAACCTGGGTCCTCGCACATGCTAGGCAAGCACAGCAACTGCTGACCCACCACTCCAGCCCAGCAGGAGAAATCTTTCATTTTAGTTCATTTTAGTTTTTCATGTGGCTTTTAGTTGCTCTGAGATTTCATTGTGTACCTGGTGCTGGGGTTTTAATTCGTGTACTTGCGCATGCCGGGCAAGCGCATAACCGCTGAGCCACCTCTCCAGCCCAGGAGAAATCTTTCACAAACAAGCCCCTCCAGCATTTCAGAATAGATCTGAACCTGCACACCCACACTTAACCTAGGCTACCGTGTCAGGGATGGAAAGTCCTCTTGTGTGGCAAGCGGCTGCCACGCGGGCTGTACTCCTGCAGGCGTGAGAGAAAGGAGCGCAGCCTGTCCTCAGCCTGTTGGAGTACAGAACATCCAGTTTTCAAAGCAAGTGGGTGAGAGGACACCTCCTGGTTTTCTACAGAGGGCTTTCTGCAGTATGCCTGGCCCCCGCCAGGTCCTTGAGGACACCAATCCTGTCTGCTGTGGAGACAGGCTTTGCTAGCTCGAGGGCACAGAGCAGTGGGTGGAGAGCCCCATAGTTACCAGCCAGTTGCCCAGCCTCTTGGAGTGGAGGCCCTCTACCCACAGGGCTCGAATTGGCATGCAAACCGGACTGATGGAACTCATGGCCCACCACATGCCTCAGCCTAAGAGCCCTACAGGCAGCAGAACCTCAGGATTGACAGGGTCCTTGGCACAAGCTGGACACAATACCCAAATCTGTTCAGGCCTTGTGGCATTTGCCAGAGCTTCTTGGCAACTGGGTCCTTTCAGGGCCTTATGGTGCTGGGACTGCAGCCCAGTGCTAGGGAGTGGGTAGCAGTTCTGCTGGAGGGCCTTGCCTAGGAGGGACAAACACCCGATATGTGTGGCAGAGTCTCCTGAACTACATAATGAAGACTGTGTTTCCCAACTTCTCTTGCAGCTAGGTGTGACTAATGAGGTTTAAGCTGAAATGTTCTGTAATAGCTTATGAGACTGTCTCTTAAAAAGAGTTGGCTATTCCCTTTGTCCCCTCTTCTTTGTCCTTCTCCCATCTTGTCACTGGGAATGTGGGAGTGATAGCTGGAGTTGTGGCCACCCTCTCTGACTACAAGGATAAGGGCTGCAACCTAGGGATGGTGCCTTTTAGTTTCATATAAATGTCACCTCATTCCCACAGCAACCCTTTAGGGGTTATCACCTCAATTTACAGATAAGGTGACTAGGCTCAAAGAGGGAAAATAACTTGTCCATGGTCACAGCCTTTCTAATCAGGACTAGAATAAAGGACTCCCAAATCTCAGGCTCCTTTACCAGTTCTAAACCACATGAAAGATGGTTGCAAAATCCCTGAGTATTTGATATATGCCAAACCCTGTGATAAACACTTTATAAGTATGAATTCACCAATCCATCATGACAAGCCCGTGAGGCATAATCTGACAAGATTCCTATTTCCAGAGACATGGGAGCCATGCAAGGTAGCACAGAAGGAAGTGGAGCCACACTTAACCCTGGGCAGTCTGACTGTAGGATCTCTTCTATAATACTGTCCTCTTAGCCAAAATAGTGTGTCCTGTCACTAAGCAAAGGGACAGAGTAACAGCCCCCTTGTAGGACCAGCATCAGCGATGGGAGGTGAGAGCTGCCACTGGTGAGGGTACTCTGCAAAGCAGCAGAGTCAGCCAGGCCTTTGAGCTCTGGGGTTGGCCCTACCACATCTGGCGGGCACTGGGAAGAGGAGGCAGGTAAGGCTGACCACCCTCACACCCAGGAGGGCTTTGCAACCAGGAAGCTGGTACAAGCCAGGGCCAAGCTGGAAAAATCTGGGGAATACTTCCAGTCACCCAAGCTCACCAGGATCCCACCCTTCTGGCGGTAGTTGATGGGGTGGTCCCTAGGGTCCTGCTGTGAGCAAGGCACAGTATGTGATGAGCCAAAATTCAGGCCTCCTGAAGAGCTCTAGGTCTAGGCATCAACCCTGAGATAGAGAAAAGGAGGTTGGGCTGCCTTCTCTTACCTGGACCACTGCCAGCAGCTATTCCTTCTTGTGCATTGAGGCTGCTGGCCTGGCTGGAGGCAATCAGGGGAAAACAAAGCCTGGGCTCAGTCCTCCCACCTGTGACACCATGACTAAGACCTATATCTGGCTCTCCAGGACCTGTCCCTTTCACTCTCCCTCTTCCCCAGTTCACTCCTCCAGCTCCCGGGGCTTGCTGCCTGCTCCCTGAATTTACCCCAGCCGTTTGCGCCAGCATGTTTTTGCCCATGCTGAGTCCATTTATTTCATTATATGGGTGCCTTTTGTGGCTCAAGCCCTGGGCTAGACAAGACCCAGAGAAAAGAAAAACTCTGTTTGTGTCCATAGGGTCCCAGTCCACTAGGAAAGACAGCCATGGGAAAAGACAATTATAGAACTAATGGCATGTGGACCCAAGGAAGCACATACAATGGTATCTACAGTAGCACTGCTTGTAATTATAAAAATTGAAGAACTCCAATAGAGGAATGATCAGGAGACTAGGAGTTGACCCTTCTATTAAATAATATGCAGGTATTAAAATAAAGAGGCAGAGCTCAATGGGAAGGTATATCACATTAAGAGAAAATGGGTTGCAGAACAATGTAGAAATAGTAAGATTCCAGTTCTATGAAGCCCCTGTGTAGTTCATATACACAGATCCTAAAGGATACATTCCAACCTGAGAACAGTTTTTGAGGAATAGATGGAACACTGCAGGGATGGTGATTCTAGTTTTCTTTGCTGTGTATTGTTCAAATATTTTAACAAGTAATCTCACAGGACGACTTAAAGATAGTATTTTTATAAGAGACAGGTAGCATAGAGGAGAGGAAGATATGCTCTACTGAGGACAAGAGGTTGGTGTCACTGAAAGTTCCAAGGTTAATGCTTAACTGGGTTTTGAAGGATGAATAAAAGTTCACCAGTCTTTAATAGAGACAGCCCACTGAAATTTGCTTACTCTAAGCTGCCTTCATAGATCGTAATGGCTTATTTTGCTGCAGAAGTAAAATGTGTCTGGGTTAGTAGGGCTGGGTCCTGCTCAGCTATTGGAAGGGCTGTTAGCTTCACTTCCTCTGAGCTCCTATGATACCCAGACCTTTCCAAGCATCCACTCCACACCACTCCTGGTTCTATAGTTATTTCTACTTATTACTGTCTCGCCACTCTGTGAGCTAGGGGTGAGAGTGGGGTACTTGAAGCAGAGCTGGCTTGGGGATCAGTCCTGAACAGGCACTTAGGATACAGCCTTTGAGTAAAGTGAATCCATGTGGGCCTTTCCTCTGCTCTGTCTGGAGAGAAGCACAGGAGGGGTGCTCACACACACACAGCTGAAACCTGGTGCCATCAACCCCACTCCCGGGCTTGGCTGCTTAGCTTTATTCCCTGGTCAGTGGCCAAAACTGCCTCCTGGCCAGAGGCCTCAAGAGCAGAGAGCTGTTAGACTGTCCCTGGTCACACTAACTTAGAAGAGGAGCAGCTCCTACTAAAGATGGCATGAAGACAATGGCCCCATTGGGCCTGGATGGGTAAACAGGCATTGTCAGTGTTGGCCTTTTGATAATTAGTCTATCCATTACTTCCTACAGCCAGTAAATGCCTTAAGGCAAGAGCTGAAGTAGCAGGAAGAAGCCATTCCTGGATAAGGAATTAATCTGGAGAAATTGTGGGTCTATGGCTCAAACTACCACAGGCAAGGCTATCAGTGGGAACAGGATGGCCTAGGGTCCCCTCCAGGGTGATAAGGCTGGGTAGGACTTAGGTAAGGAGATAGGTGAGGAAGCTGTGGTCATCTACCAGGTAAGACAAGATCCTGGGGAAGAGGGGATTTGGGAAGGTAAGGTTCAAAGCAGCCAGGATCTGTCCACTTCTCACCAGCTCCATCATCTCTCTCCGATGGCCTTGCAAGAGCTTCCTGACTGCTGCCCTTTGTGGTCCACAGAGTAGCTTGAGTGAACCTATTAAAACCTAATTTGGACATGGTGCTGCTCTGCTCAGAACTCTCTAGTGGCTTCTGCTCTTACACAAAATAACACTAGCTAGTCCCCAGCTTCCCCGACATCATATCCTCTCATGGGCCACTTTTAGACATCATTCTGTCACACTGACTCAATATAGTTCTTCAAACAGTGTTCACCTCAGGACCTTTGTACTTGCTATTCCTGCTATTAGGGACATCTTTCCCCCTGCTTTCCACAGGTTCATTCCCTTATGTTGTTCAGTTATTTATTTAAATTCATCTTATCTGAGAAGCCTTCCCTGATGATATGAAATGGCAATTTACTCCATTCCTATTCTATCTTCCTGCTGTATATTACTTCAACTGTTCATTATTTCTCTCTCTGGACCAAAATACAAGCTCTTTGAGAGAAGGGGCTATGTTTGGCTTGCTTCTATAGACAGCATCTGAAGCAGTGCTTGGCATACATTAGAGCTCAATAAATACTGTTGTGTGAATGAACAAATGAATGAACCAAAGGCTAAGGGAGGCCAAAAGAGAACCCAAAGAAGTGGGAAGAAGCAGCCACAGGAATGGTCAAGTC